>JANHGB010012650.1:0-12195 GCA_026283785.1 Coracopsis vasa | reverse complement strand
CAAACATAAAATGGAGAAACCTGAAGGGATGCTTGTACACAGTGGGTGAAGGGAAGACAAAGACAGAAAGAGAAGACTTTTAGGCTGAATAATTGGAAAACGTGACTACTAAGACAATAAAAGGTCCTTTTGGGGAGGAGAAGGAGGGAGTGCCCCGGAGGCAGATGTCTCTTTGCTGTTTGCCTGCTAGCTGTGATCGGAAACCTGTGGAAGTGGGTTAAGTCAAAACTGTCTGAATATGCTCCTAGAAAGGGCAAAAACCACCTGCACCGTGGGCTGGCCTGTGTCCTGTTCAGTTTGTCTGTGTTGATAGTCTGAACTTCACAACACAGTGCTTGACAGCCCATATTGCACCCTCCACTGCAACATCTTTCTTCTTCCTGGAAAAGGGGTCTGGCCTAACTAAATATCCAAGCTGATATTGTGGTGGGCTTTTTAGGGCCAGGATTCATCCAGAGAATTTTGCAGGCAGCTTGGAAAAGCAAACTGGTATTTTAAGATAGAAGTAAGTTTTCTTGGCTTGGCTAGAGTCCCTGGAAGTACGTTTAGTTTTGACTCTTAAGGTGCAGTACTTATGTGACATTATGGGAGCAGCTCCACCTCCTGCCGAACTTTCTGCTGGTTTTGAGAGCAAAACTGTAGTGTGGTCTAAGGTTGCTCTTTGGCTTTTCCAAGCGAATGTCATGAGCAAGTGGTCATGGTTGGGTGGATGAAAAAAAACCCAGAAATAAAAAAGGGGAAAAAAAAGAAAGAAAAAAAAAGGGAGAAGGTTTTTCTGTAAATAAAGTGCCTAGCAACTCAGTGTTTAAATGATAGAAACTGGTATGTGTGAAGCAAAGGAACAGTGTCTTGCTTTGACTTGCTGATGGGCTGATAAGAAGAGACAATCCTGATAACAGAGGCTGATGAGAGGTAGCAGAGGCTGATGAGAGGTAGCAGAGGGAAAAAGGTTTTCTATGGTCTGACAGTAAGGACAGCAGAAAAATATTCACCCTTGTCCTGTATCCTTTTAGGATTTCCATCTTTCTTGCCTGCCAGTCTTCACGTTTGGTTTGGGCAAGACATTGTTAATACACGTTGCCATAAAAAGTGAAAAGTGGCATTTTAAAGTGCCAGGAAGGGGCATTTAGCCTCATCACCCCAACGGCTGTTCATGTGCAGTTCTTTCAGGTGGAAGCAGCACCATCGGTTCAGGAGGCTCTGTGGGACTCTGCCACCGAGCATACAAAGCAGAGTGAGCCAGGCAGTGTTCCCAGGGACGAGTCAGGCTAAGGCTATCCCTGTGCAACCCTTCATTTTGAGTAGCTCACCATCACTGTTTTTGGTAGTCCTGCATGGGATTTAGTTCTGCTGTTCCTTACAAGGTCTGGTAGATGCTGGGCATTGTCCTGCTCCAGGAGTGAGGGAACAGCAGAAAGCTTCTGGGCTCCAAGCTGGTCCCTGCTCGTCTGAAATGCTTGCATTTAGGAAAAAATAATTGCTTCCTGCTGTACTTGACTTTTTCTTGTTATCTATGCATGTTAAATCCCTCTTCATGTCCTGCTGAGCTTCTGAGAAAGCAATCTAGAGGCTTTATTCTGAGGAAATTAAAAGTTAGCAGGTAGTACTTACACTACGGCGCATGTTACTTTTGATTATTGGGCAAGGAAAATGGGAATATCGCTGCCAACTTTAGCTGTGCAGTATTTGATGTTGTAACTCCTGTTTACACACTTAAATGGTGCCTCTGTTTTTGGGTCTGCCATGTGGCAGCTGCTTTGTCTCTGTTTACAGAGCAGGATGGTCAAAAGCACTCCGGTCAGTTGTGGTTCAGGTTGTTCCCTGGCTGATGTGTGCAACCTCAATGCAAAGCCAACGCCGATCGTCCACTGAACTCAGTGGCGTGACTGTAGCTTTGCCCCAGAAAAATTAAGGAAACTTTATTTCTTTAAATTGATATTTTGAATCTGTTTCTCAGGGGAGCTGTAGACCTACTTACCTCTCTCCGCCTCAGGCCAGATTGCTTTTCCTGATCTATATGGCATATAGTCTTGATCTCTTGGTGCCTTTTAGATAATTATACTCATTAACAGACTTAAAGGAGGTGTCAGATTAATTTTGATGGAATAAATAGGCTTCATCACAGGAGGTGCCATGGCCCTGCCACTGTGCAACAAGAAGGAGTTGCACAAGGGTCAGTGGTGTGAGCAGAGAGACCCTGGAGACAACCTGCTTACTATGGCAGGATGCTGGGGGAAGTTCACGCCACTGGTGGAAATAGGAACTTGCAAAGTAGAGGGCTGCAGTGTGACTGATTTGAATCACAGACCTCAACTCCCTTCTTGTTTTCTTCATGTGTTCATTTCAGGCATATGAAAGAGCAGCACTGGGCTGCTGGCACCTGTAGCCCGCATTGCTTGGGTCCCAGGATTTCATGCAAACCCCATTTGGATCTGCAGAGAGCCATGAAACATGGCGCCAGCAAGTTTAAACAAACTGCTCTCTAGGACACAAAGAAGGTAACTTTTTGTCAATGCCCTACCTGAAATATTTTCCAGTTGGAATAATAGGAGATGGAAAAAGTTTTGAGATAATTACAAACTGTAGTTTCTGACTCGGGTCAGAGAGAAAAATCAAGTATAACATCATGCAAAAGGATTCTCTATAAACCCAGAAAGATATGTTTTGATGCAAAGCCCCTGGATGCTGTTCAAGATGACCTCTAGAAAAGAGATCGGTTGCTAGTTAAGTCTCTATTACTTTCTGGACCACCTCCCGTAGACTTATTGTTCCCTTCATATTAACACCTCCAGGACTGTTCCATGGAGATATGTGCATGCAGGCTGGAAATCTTGAATCACAGACTGCATTGTTTGTCAGATGAAGGCAAATGAGGGAAGATATAGAGACAAGTAATTTAGAAACCACAGGCCTTTTCACACCTAACCTATGCCTGTATCTCTGTTGTAGAGAAAGATACTTTAGGCTGGATGGCGATGGTTTTGCTAAATGCAGTCCCAGCCATGTTGCCCTGTTGAAACTTAAAAGATGCCATTGTTTTCCATACGTTCTTCACGTATAGCAGTTCTCCCAAGCAGTGGGGGAGACAGATTATTTGCTTTACCCAGGAATCTGAACCTGCTGTTTGCAGGTAGGATGAGGGGTAGGAAAGGTGCTCAGCATCCCAAGGGTAAGGAGCCAATAATTTAATTCCCTGATACTGCAACTAAATTAGTTGCTGTATCCAACCTGCCCATGTTAATGTAAAATATTTTTAACTTTCACAGTTTTCCCTATTCACCTGAAATCAAGAATTAAATTGATGATTTTAAAAGAAAAATGAACTAAGCAAGAGGAAGCTGGTTGTCTCTCTGTCACCTTCTTCTTTGTGTTCTTTCAGTAAATGCCAACCCTGTAATATATTGCTAAGCTTGGGTCCTTAGGACACCAAGGCTGTACCTGTGCAGCAGACCTGCACTGGTCGCACCACAGGCTTCCGCTGGCCACAGGGACATCTGGGGCAACTCTTCACTTCTTGAGCTCCAAGGGGGAGACATTAAAGGCAGGCCCATTAGGAGAGACACCTGTGTTCACCCCTGTGTTTTCTGGGTTTGCCTGGAGCAGGGAGCTTGGGGAACTGGTGCTCTTCATCAGAGAGTGCAGTGACAGGACAAGGGGTAATGGGTTTAAACTTAAACACGGGAAGTTCAGGTTAGACATAAGGAAGAAGTTCTTTACTGTGAGGGTGGTGAGGCACTGGAATGGGTTGCCCAGGGAAGTTGTGAATACTCCATCCCTGGCGGTGCTCAAGGCCAGGTTGGACAGAGCATTGGGTGGCATGGTTTAGTGGGAGGTGTCCCTGCCCATGGCAGGGGGGTTGGAACTAGATGATCTTAAGGTCCTTTCCAACCCTAACTATTCTGTCATCCTATGATTCTATTTTCAGCAAAAATGTGTTTCCATGTTTCTCAGTGATGTAATTTTTAATGGTTGTTCTCTATCACTTCACATTATCCCTTGCTCACACAAAGTTTAAAAATATTTTTGTTGCTATGCTTTTAAGAAAAGTTTAATTTATAACCACTTCAAAAAATGTATAATGCAATGAGCCAGAACTGTTTTTTGAGCAACACTAGTCGCTCTGATCTATGACTGTGTTCATTTTTCAAAGGTGCTTGTAGCTTTCCATCACCTCCCTCCCTCCATGAGACTTCAGTTTTGGCTTTCTGTCAGTAGTTTTTCCTCACTATTATCTCACTGCTGTTAAATCATAATTCTTTTTATCTGAATCCTTATCTGTCTATATCATTTGGCACTCCCACCACCAGTAAACTGGTACTGTTCAAAACTCTGCAAACCCATATAACACGTCATGACACAAGAGTAGAGTGTGACAAGGTTTTCAAAGATGGGGTTTACGCAGCAAAACCGTGTTCAAGATAGGGTAGAGTCCCAGAATAGACGGACACAGATTCAGATTTCAGTGGAAATGCTATTCAGGCTGAGTTGTTTAGAGTACAGGCATTTTAATGAAACTCCCAATAGAGGTTATTAGTCCTCCAGACTCTGCTTTCCTCAAACCAAAACTGCTTAAGGGTCACTGGCATGACAAGAGAAAAATTTTGAAACAAACACTGATGGAGAGAGTATTCATACCATGTAATAGCAAAGTGTGAAACCCTGGTCATCTAAATTACCTTCTAGTGTCTTCCTCTTTCTTCAACTGCAAAGAGAATTTTGGAGAAAATCAAAAGGGAAATTTGGAGCCCAAACTCTAGATACTCTGAATTATACCTATTTAGATGCTTAGACAAACATAAAGTGGAGGATACAAATGCTTTCTTACAAAGTCCCAGTTAAAATTTACAAGCCTTTTAAAAGTAATGAAAAAGTTTCATTAATTCTTTGGGTCCCTATGTCTGTAGGAGGAGTAATCCACTGTATAATTAATTTCACTAACCGTCCCACTTTTCACCAGTGTTTATCTTCTCAGCACTGTGATTTACATGTAGAAGTGAAGGTCACAGCTGAAATACAACTTGTTTACTCTATTTTTTCTTGAATAACTTATTTCCTACATATTTTGAAAATTCATTCTAATGGTCAGCCTCGGCAAGTAGAGAAAATCATGTGCCTGTGCATGTCAGAGGGAAAATAAGTTATTAATTTATCAAAAGAAGGCTAAGGTTACTTATTTGTCTGATGTTTACTGTTCATTTGACAACATTTTGTGAATTTTTACAAATAATTTTTTTCATTTTGTTATTTTTGCTGTTGGGGAACAAATGAAGGTGGAAAATTTGTTCACAGAGAGATAAAACTGATGATAGATTATTTTCAAAATGTGGAAATTAGCAAATAGAGAGAGAACTAGACAAGACGTGGAAAAAAATGGATGGGGAGGGATTCTGGGCCAAACCATGCTGACAGCCAGAGAAAGATAAAGAGGTGAGAATAGGAAAGAAAGAAAGAAAGAGAGAAGCCTACTGAGGCCTTCCAATGAAGACGTTAGGCTGCAGTTAGAAACATTAATAATACTAAACTCACTCCTGAAAGGATGTAGACTTAAAAAGGAGCTCCAGTGCAAGGTGTCATAGGCATGTACAAACTGCTACCCTAGACTGAAGCAGTGGTCTTGTTAATCAAGTAACTTCTCCTGAGCAGGACCCAGCTGTTTCAGGGAAATGTCTGAAAAACTGAAGGTTCTGGAATACCATTCTCCAGAGTAACCTAGCAAATCTCTGTTCATGAGTTATTGGTAGTACTTGTGTTTTGGGTTGCTTTTTCGCCTTTAGCTGGTGTAGCAGAATTCAGACAAAACACACAAATGGACAGCTCTTTTCTAGTTTCTTGAAGTTCTTTGGATGTGAATCTGGTTTGAAGTCAATTTAAGTTCAAAGTTTGCATCCCTATTCACAGCAATATGCTGGCACAAGCACTTTTAAAAGGGTAAAGGTGTGTTTTGTGAGTAGCATTTTACAATATCCAGACTGGGAGTTTGTATCTTGGGTTTGTTTGTTGATGCTGGGGGTTTGTATGGAATTATTCTACATCTTTTATGCAATTATGAGCAAATTATAATCATACTGCTTGTATACTACTCTTATTATCCTCATTGCGGAATTTTGACTGAATTTTATACTAGGAATTTCAAAGTACTGTCACACAAAGGGAAAAACACTTCTTGTATTACATAGGATATATTTAAAAAAAGATAAGACACCTTTATAGAAGAGGATCAAGTTTTAACTCCTCGCTTCAGTAATTTTATCTTCTCTTTGGTTGCTACCCTAATCTTTTTCCCTTTAAAATGTTTTAAATTTTTTTCTTTTTACAATTATATGTACATTGTGACGTTGGCAAACAGCCAGTCCTCTTGTTACGTTGTCCCATTTTGATCCTCTTCTTTTTCCTCTAAACACTTTTGGAGGTATCTGTGTCAGTTTTTCCTCCACTAAGCCAACCTTTGGCTCATGAAACAATGTGCACAGATATGAAGATACCTGTACAATATTACCATGTACTAAGGTTCTTGTTAATGCAAGCATGAACAAGGACTCCTTTCCATGTTCCATGGTTCACATTCAGTATCTTCACACTTGTGTAATTTGCTTTTTCATTTCCCTTTTTTCTCCCACAGCATGTAATTCAGTACACTATGGTCAATCATGCTGGGATTTTTTTCTTTGCCTCTCGCTTTCCAAGCTTTGTTTTCAAGATCTGTTTCACAGAAGTCTATGTCCTTGTTGCACACTCTAGCCTCCATCCAGTCCATTTAACTTGAGGCATCTAACTGTGCAGTCTAAGTCAGATGCATTGCTGCCTTGGGCTGTCTGTATCTTCAGAACGTGATTCAGTTCTTAAATGGATTGAATTACCTTTCGGAAGTTCCTGTACCTTCCCTGACAGAAAAGGTGCCTTGGGTAACACTGTTCCTAATTTAAGCAATGTCTGAAATTAGGTGAAACTGAAACAAGTCTCGCAGCTTACAAATAGGATGCTGGAAGACAGATGGCTTTCCAGCAGAACAGGCAGCTTCAATTACAATTCAAATAGATGGGGAAGGGGGGAAAAATTCGTTTTCATGTAACTCTGTTCATAACACATAGCTCAGTACAGGCTGATGTTCTAGTTCTAATGATCATGCTGTGAGCATATAATGCATCATAGTTTTAAAGAAATACTTCTTTTGTATTACAGAACTGAAATAATTATTTGCCAATGAAAAGCACAATAGCCAGAGTGGAAAGTCCCTGATCATTCATCTGTACAAAGAGAGATCTGTCACAAGAAATGTGTGTGATTTATATAAAAAGTGGAAAAGAACAAGCCATTCAAAGAACTGAGATTATACTAAAAAAAATCATCTTAAAATACCAATGTAGAAAGTCAAGGCTATATTATCATGTGTCGTGATTAGAAATTCAACTATAATATTCCTTTCTTCTTTGATGCTTATAATAACATTCTTTGCATTAAGTACTGAGCTGTCTTCAGTGCTTCTAGTTCTACAGAAGTGTGTATCTTGGATTTTTTCCCATCTAATTAAGTGTGTTAAACCTCATCAGGTATCATACTGACTTTGTGTCCAAATTAGTAGCAATAAACTTGTGTTCTATCACTGCTAATTCTTCATGCCTAACCAAACTAAACAGAAAAATGGGAAGAAATAAAAATGGAGTCTGCTATACACGTATTGCAAAGGCATTGTACGTCAAACTTTGCATAGTCAGCAATATGGCAAACCACTTTATTTCAGAGTCTGTAATGTCTTTGATTTGCACATGATACAGAAAGTGTTCCAAATATGTTGGGGTTTGTGTTGGTTGCTTTTTGTTTGGGTTTTTTTTTTTTTCCACACTCTTGAAGATATACAGTTTCTAGTCTTTATGATAGCTCCAATCAATAAACTAATCCTGCATTCTAGCTTTTTCACTGTTTTGTTAGTGTCATATTTTACACAGCATCCACACCTTTTTCCTGCCACATGCTTGCAAGCAGCAGTTGTTTCATGTTGTTTTCCACTGTGGCTGTCCCCAGGGTTTACGTCCTCATCCTTTAACATTATTCTTCAGCTTGGTGGCTGATACAAATGCTCAGAGACCTGATTCCAATTGTATTTATGCAGGAGATATGGGTAACTCCTTCCTTTGTCCTGGTTCCTGTAATGCTGGGGTAATGAGGCTTATAAAATAGAGCAACACTTTACCTTTCTGCTGAAGAATTAGTAAATCAGTCAAGTAAATTAAATGCAAACTCCTGGCGACTGAGTATCACACAACTGAGTCTCATGCAATTGAGGCTAGAGCTACGCATGCTGCTTAGTTGGATAGTTAGATGGCATGTGATTCACTACATACATGATGCCTGTCATAATATTAATTTCAGTCACAAAATGCATAACCTTTATGCTTCTGTCATGACCAATTAGTAGTTAGCTCTGCCACCTTCCATACAGAAGCAGAATATGGAAGACTTCCATTTGCTATTGGATACCCACATTCACTTCAGTGTTGAGAGGTAAACTGACAAAAATATTTCTGGACTACATAAAAACAGTCTTTCAGGAACAGACACCGGGAAGATATATAGCTGGTGAGCACCTGCCTAGAGGGCAATGGGTGCTTCTAATCATGTAAAGAATAATTTGAATGAGAATAGGTACAAGAATGACTATTGGGAAAAAGGAGGCCTTGAATTTTGAGGGAAAATTGAGAGCTTGTCTTATTTAGTCTAGCAAAATGAAAGGTAATCAGGGATGTGGTAGAAATACGCTGGGATGACACCTGAACTATTTAAAGCTAGTTTGTTGCACTGTCATAAACAATTGCTTCTGTTGGTTGATGTGGGACACTGATGCGTTACTCAGAATGCTCTAGTTTCCTTAGCTATGACATTTAGAGTTCAGTAATTTTCATTGCCACCTGCTTGCACCTTACTGTTGAAAGCCACTGATTTATACCCTTGAGATTTTCAGGGACTCAAAAAAGGCTTTATTGCTTCAGCACTCTTACATTTTGCAGGCCTGGAGACCATTTCCTCTGGGAACTGTAGTAAAACTTGCTTTTGATTTGGTAAGAGAAACACAGGTTACCTGTGTACCTTCTGGCTTAAGTTCCTTGCACGACAGAACCAGTGTTGGTCCTCCTAACCTTATATTTTTTCACCCTTGTATGCAATGTTAATTTAGAAGTTTTTACTTTAGGAAGCTATCCCAGCTTGCTCCTCTGTATCTCCAACTCTCTCGTGCAGTTTTTGTCTTCAGCTCTTGCAGAATCAGAAATCAGTCCCAGCTGTTCTCTTTGTTATAATTTAGCATCTGGAAAAATATTTGGTTTAAATTATACATGCATGACAAGGATTTATCAGATGAAATTACCCTTAACTTACACCAACTAACTACTAAATCTCTTTTACTGTTTTTTCAGTGCATCAAAGTATTGCAGAATATGTTATAAACCGGGTTCCAGGATCCTAAGTAAATTACATGGCAAAAGAAATATCTAATGATAGATTTTGTAAAGACCACTTGCATAAATAATTAAAAATACTACTTGACCTTAAGCAAATAGAAGGAGTTTGAGTCCCCAGTGAATTCTGTAGCAAAACTTTTTTATTTCAATACACAATACATCAGGATAAAGCAGCTCCTATATGATGCTGCTTAGCTTTACGCTGTGCAAATATAGCAGAACTGTGAAAACAAACTGTCACATTAGAAAGAAAATTTTAAAAGGCCTCAGAAATCTTCCCACGAACAATAAACTTAGCAACTACTCTAAATGTCAGTAAAATTGAAGGTTTCAATATCATGACTTTTATAAATCAAGCAATCTAAAACCACGAAGTCAGTCAGTTAGCAATGGACAAGAAAACCATATGTAAATATAACAGCTGAAAAAAA
Organism: Coracopsis vasa; assembly: GCA_026283785.1. Lineage (NCBI taxonomy): Eukaryota > Metazoa > Chordata > Aves > Psittaciformes > Psittacidae > Coracopsis > Coracopsis vasa. The sequence continues at coordinate 2,312 of JANHGB010012650.1, read as the reverse complement.
CTCACAATGTCATAATGAAGAGCTGCAAGCAGCAAATGAGAATACTCTCTATACGCTGTTATCATTGTGGGAAATTAGATATTTAAAGAAGGAAAAGGCTATCAGCACCACATATTGGCACCTATCAGTTCAGGTACCTACTTTCCGTTTGCTAGCGTAGAATTTTATGTGAATGACAAATTGTCCAGATCGACAGAAACTTTTCACATTTCAAATAGGATTTGAAAGTCAAAAACTTAATGTTTTTGGCAATATGATAATTTGAAAAAATATTTTATTAAAATTTGTTAGCAGTGCCTTGGAGTAATTTAAAAGAAAGGGAAAAAAAAAGGAATAAGATGCAAAGACATCAGGAATTATTGAAGAAAGGAATGTTAAGTGAAAAAAAAGGTAAAAAAACCCCATTTATACATCATCTAAGCAAAATAGCTTGAGAATAAACTAATATTAAAATTGAAGTAACTGAAAATATAAAAAATTTCAAAAAAAAAATCTAAAGAAGAATTTAAGGGATTAATTTTTCAGACTGTAATATTTTGGTAGAGATTCCCAGTGGATTCAGCTTGAATAAGGGTTTCATCACAGTCAGTGAACCAAAGGACACATGGATTTTTCCCCACCACACATCATATTTAATTAAACTAAGAAACATTTCCACTTTTGCTGAATCTGCAGATCTATATTCTTTCATAAATGTTGCAGCATTTGATAACCGGAGGCTTTTGATTCCCATAAGACCTTAAAGCATGAAAACAGATTTCAAGGAACTTGTAGGTACATCGCTAGTTTGGGTTTTTTTAACAGTTACATGTTAGATGATAAAAGATGCTCCTGATTTCAAACCCAAGAGCCTTGTTTCTCATTTTGTTCTCTTTGGTTTTATTGTTGGTTTGTTTTTCAGGGAGGAGATGCATTTCCTGTGGATAAGAAACAGAAAATCTCTTTCTCTTTTGTTTGTGATCACAAATCCCTTAGAAGTTTAGGTTGAAGTTTTGGGAATTCAGCATGTGTCTCAGACTGTTCATTATTTATTAAAAAAAATAACAATTAAAAAAATATAAAACTTATTATAACCTTTTTTTTTTTTCTTCAGGATAATGGTAGAAACCAAGGACATAATTTTTTCTCTAGTTTTGTTGTCTGAAGTAACCACCCTATAGAAAACATGAACTTCAGCTGATAACTTCTAGAATAGAACTTGGAAATAAACATTGTGCAGCAATTCCTGGGAGTGCTTTGCAAATTTCTGGAAGATTCCATCAGTAAGGGTTTGTCCTGGTTTCAGCTGGGATAGAGTAAATTTTTATCCTAGTAGCTGATACAGTGTTGTGTTTTGTTTTCAGTATGAGAATAATGCTGATAATGCACCAATGTTTTAGTTGTTGCTAAGTAACGCTTACCCTGATCGAGGACTTTTCAGTATCTTGTGCTCTGTCAGTGAGGAGGGGCACAGAAAGCCAGGGGGGAGCAAAGACAGGACACCTGACCCAAATTAACCAAGGGGATATTCCATATAAGAGCATGTCATACCCAGGCAGTCTCTGTGGCCATTGCCATGGGGTATATACACACTCGCACCAGAAACAACTGGCTGATGCACTGCTGAAGAAGATCTCTACTGGTGCTGCCATGAAAAAGCGGCAGGTCATAGTGGTAGGTGACTCTACTTTGAAAGGCACAGAGGCACCCATCTGTGGGCCTGACTCAGTCTCAAGGGAGGTGTTTTGCCTACCAGGAGCTTGGATCAGAGATGTCGCAGAGAGTCTGCCTGTTCTAGTAGGTCCCACTGACTGTTACTCAATTCTAGTGATCCATGTGGGTGCTAGTGATTTAGATAGCAGTAGCAGTATACAGGGGAGGACTTTAAAAAGGCCAGGAGGATTGGACAGGTTAATAAATGGTTAGAAGGGTGGTGCCATAGTCAGGGATTTGGATATCTTGAATACGGGGTCCAAGTTAGTAGGCCAGGTCTACTGGGTGCTGGTGGAGCTGGTCTGACAAAGAAGGAGAAGAGCGGTTTTGGTAGGATGCTTGCTAGACTGGTCAAGGATGCTTTAAACTAGATGTGTTGGGGGAGGGCGACATCATTGCATCCCAACACACCCAGTCAGTTGACAGCACCTATAACATATGCTTGGAGCAATGTAGAGATATTCCAACTGCTCCCACCAATGAGCCAGCTTCATTTGGAGCTCGGCTCAGATGCCTGTATACCAATGCCCGTAGCATGGGAAGCAAACAAGAGGAATTAGAGATGTGTGCACGTCTATGGGGGTATGATATAATAGGCATCACAGAAACATGGTGGGATG
>JANHGB010012648.1:4219-22638 GCA_026283785.1 Coracopsis vasa | reverse complement strand
AGACTTGGTTGACTTCCTTTTGTACCTGAGCTTACTGTCCATGATGAGAAAGCATGCTCTTATTCCACACTTCTCTCCTCATTTGAACTGATGATCAAAGGTAGCACTACAGTCCTGCAGGCATTCCATGCAGTGCGGACATCACCCTGCCTGATGGTATTGCCCTCTCTTGGCTTTGACCTAAGTGTTGTCAGAGAATCCATGTATTTTGTCCATGTCCAGAGCTGTAAGGTTTCTTGTGGTACACAATACACACCTCCCTGAAGGTTCCTCAAGGTAGGGTTGAAGTCCACAAGAATTTGGATTTTCAGGCCTTTTACAGAATGTGAAATATTTGCAAAGTAGACAGGTTTCTCCTGTTGTAGAGGCTTTATTGCAATGGATAATTTGCTTTCATTGCTGACCCTCCAGACAGGGACAAATTCTGTGTTTTGGCAATGTAAAAGGAATTGTTGATTGGAAAGGTACCAGCTCAGGGGTAATGCAGCCAGTAAATTTCAAAGATCTATTTTCTAGTTTCAGAGGGCCTGGCATGTGCCTTTGTCAAACTGCAGGACCTTTGGATGCTAAGGTGTAATGAAAGGGACAAACTATCACAAAGTAAAGTACAGTGTACCTTACTTTGATATACCTGGGAGTGAAATCAAACTGATTTAGAGCAGCACCATTCACATGAGGCAGAACATAAGACTAAGGGTTGAAATGATGAACAACAGCAAGGCTGATAAGCCATTTCCACAGAAACATGCCTGTACAGGTTTCCTTATTACTCCCATGTCACGAGGATGTTGGGTGGCAAAGGGTGACTTCTGCATTCTCAGAACGCTAATTCTCTCTATTCCTGTTTTCTCTTCTAACCTCTCCCACAGTTATCTGTGCAGTTGTGTTCTCACAGAAGAAGAAAACTCACAAAATTTATCAATGGTGAAGGAAGCCACCAGAGATTATCAGGTATGTTTATCTAGAGTTGGTGCAGTAACGTGATTTCCAGTTGAGGTGAGCTCTTGATTACCAAGCAACACATTAGAGCAGTATTTTACCCATATGGGCCCTATGAGCTAAGGAGAAGGTAATTTGATGGTACCCAGAACACCATATGACCAAAATTAGCAGCAAAGCTCTTCAGAAGAACTCTGTTTCCTAGTACAGATGAATAGGTGGGAGTTTAGTCACCAAAATCCTGTTCCTGACAGTATTGTTGCAGTATTATGTTCCAGCCTTCTCAGCCACTTTGCAAGCCACAATTGCCAACGCCTGTGGCTATTCCAGTTAACACATAAAACCTCCTTTTAATTCATGGGCCTTCAGAAAACAAACCAAACCCACAGTTATGATGCAGAGATGATGATGTATTATTGGTGGTGGGGTTTTGTTTCTTGTAGCTTGGCGTTCGGAGGCTGTTGGAGTCTGGCAGATACGACACTCATGAACATTTCACAGTGGTCATCCAGTCTTTCCTCCAAAATCCCAAGATTCCTCTTGGTCAGGTATAGTCTAAAGAGACTCCTGCATGCAAAGGACTGAGTGTGCGTATCTAACCTATAGAGAATGCTTTCATCTTGTTCTGTGCTTTTCTTATTAAAACTGGTTGCTTTTTGGTATAGTACATCAGATTTCTTCGTACACTCAGCAGTTCTTTGTTTTACATATTATGCAGCTTATGTAATATGAATTACTGTCTTGGAAAAGGAATCAAAACCTGAATGAAGAGGTTGGTTCTCAAGAGTACAGAAATATTTCTCTTTCTGAACATACAACATGATTAATAAAAGCCAGAGATACAAAGGTACAGTTTTCAAGGCAGCACTGCTTCATTGCTCACTGGAGACTACAGCATCACCTCGTCTTCATGTCCCATAACTCATTATTCTGTGTTCGACAGAAAAAGTTTACATATGATCTGGTAGAAGCAGTAGTTCTATGTAGTGAGCCCTTTTTCCTGTTACTGACAATTATATTTCAGTTCCTTGAGTTGTAAGCCTCGGTAAACCATAAATGAAGAAAATGACCCAAACCTCTGAAACTGAAACTCCACTTGCAAATTTTCACAGGCCTCTGCACTTCCTCATCTCACCTGGAACTGAGAGTAGATGGGGCTGAATATTGAGCTGAGATTGCTCTGTAATAATTGAACCGAACTGATCCTGAAACTGCCAGCAACAGCCAGGGACAAGTTTGGAAAGTTCAGATGCTGCTATTGACACATCTGGAAAGCCGGCAGAAACCTTCACAGGAAAACCAGACAGGGTTTTGGGGGTTTTTGTGTTTTGGTGAAGCTGGTTCCTGTGAAGTTATCCCAAGTTGGTTTGGTACCGAGGTAGGGAACACAGAAATGAAAACAGAAGCAGCAGCAAAATATTTCTGAATATTTTATAGTCTCACAAGCCTTAGTTCTGATTTTAATGTAATTCAGGATGCTGTTTTCTATTCTTCTTATCTCACACAACATTCAGATGCTCCTGAACTGAAAACTCTACCTCTAAACATGGCAGAAGATATAGATGCAAATTTTGGTAGTAATCTTCTAATAAGCTAGCCTAAACACACTGAATCAAAACCTGCTCAAGTTTTGAGGGAGAACTACTCTGACCAAACTAAATCTTGTTTCTGTCATCTGTGACCTAAACTCCTCATCTCAGTACTCAAACAAAAACCAAGATATTTAAATGTCCAAACCCCATTTCCTTCAGATGCTCCAGTATCTATATCAAAGTAAAGCTTTGCTCAGAAAGGAGGCTAAACACGAAATTGAAAATGGTGGGTTTGCTATTTCTGGGTGGATCTGCTCTTGGAGGCACATAAGCATCACTAGTTAAGTGTTTCTGGTAGCTCATGGACCCGCTGAAGTACACTGTGTATCACCAGATAATCATGAGACAATTCTGTATTGGATCAGCAAGAAAAAGTAGCTTGAACCTCTCATTACTGGCTCTGATTTGGCCTCAGCAACCCCAAGTTGGAGCTGTGTGGATTCTTCTGCACTCAGATGTCCTTTACACTTTCATTTGTAGGATGGGCATCCAGATATCTCTTACTTTGCACCTGACTGCTTCCATCCAAGCCAGAAAGGCCATGCTCAGCTTGCCAAGGCTCTCTGGAATGCACTGGTAAGGTGACAAGCTCTGTGTATAATGTGGTCTTTACCTAGACCTTACTACCATTGAAATAATCTCGGTAATGAACATTGCAATGAAAGCCTGGATAGTGCTGGGTCTTTGTGTTTGTTTCTTAACTAGTCACATACCCTCCATAGTTGGTGCTGCTCTCAGCCTAGAAACTCTTGCTTCTGAAAGGAGGAGAGGGGTGCTGTAGGTGCATGATCACAGCCATTCATGATTACAGCCAAGCGACTTCAAGTCTACTTCACCCACTGTCATGAAAGGCAGGGTAGCATCCAGTAAGGATGATGTTTCTATGGGCTGCCCTGGGAAACCACCAAATAAAGAATTGTAACTGCATATGTCAATTTAAAACGGATTACTTAGAAGTCTGTTTTAAATCCATGTGCTGTGAATGTCTCATTAGGAATTAAAGTGGCTTTAATTCAGTTTAGTTTTACTACCTTTGTAAAGTAAAACTTAATGAAAATGAGTTGTTAAAGATTGCTTAAGCAAACTCATTTTACTTAGCGTTGCGGTGCAGTGCAATATGCAGTTGGAGGCATCTTGGATCCTGGATGGTAACTTTTACATACTTTGGGGTAATGTCTTAACAGCTGACATGATTGCTCGCAATCATCCTGCAGTACCTCTAATTAAATTTGGTTCAATCTTCTATGCATAAACAGCCTTTTGTTGGAGATGCCATCATGCAGCTTAGTGATAAAAGTTGAGGGACTCTTAGCCTCTTGTCTTTTATGCAAGAGAAAAGAGTTTATGACCTTGCCTCCTGGAGATATTCCAAGGTACTTCATGTGCCTGCCAAAATCCTCCAGGAGTTTAAACTGATCCAGTGTAGCTTTCCACTTCCCATTTTAAGCTTCTTTCTAGAGTTGTTCTGTTGTTATGCAGTTGCCGTGTTCTTTTTTGAGAAGCAGATGCATTTCAGCCTTGGGTAAATCAAGGTCTGTAAATACAGTATAAATTTGAAAGCTATATTGAGGTTCTTTTAAATTAGAATTGTTATACAAATGTAAGATGAGCCAACATGGTTACAAAATGGGGTTTTTGTTGTCTTCCTTTCTAGTTACAACCTGTACATCAGAAAGCTGACTCTATTGATTTCATGGCTGACATTGTCCTCGACTGTCCAACTCAGGTAAACATACCTACGTTGTGGAAGCTGGGCATCAGGAGGCTGTATGTGCTTGTAGCTGCGCATCAGGAGGCTGTATGTGCTTGTAGCTGCTGAAGAGAGCAGGGATTTGGGATGTCTGGAACAAGTTTACTGGAAACTGTTGTTCTCTGCTTACCTGTGAGTGAGCAGGTGCTCTCATATACCTGCTCTGGTGTCCCTCGGCCTCTTACTGTGCCATCAATACTAATTGACAGCATGCTGATTGGTGTGGGTTTAGTTGTAGCAGAGGTTCTGTTTTGCTGTGAAATACAGAGGCAGCTCAAACAGCAAATAACAGAATATGTTGCATTAACTTTCCCATCAGAATCAACCCCAGTATCTGTTATCTCTTGAACTAGTGCCAGGTTGGATCTTCTGGCCTGATCCATAACAGGGATACTTCAGACTTTTGGGAAGCTGCTTCTGCAGTTATAAATCAAGCTGCTGAACTTGCAGTACAGTTGCTAGGTATCAGCAAGTGGAAATAACCACTGCAGTCAGCAATAATTGGCTCCCTCTCTTCAGCAGTTTCAACAAGGAGGCCAAAGGACTGAACAGATCAGAGAGCCGAGTTGTTATCTCGGGTCTGGAGACAGTCATTCAAGTCATAGAGGAGGATTTTGTCCATATCACATTCATCCTGTCAAAAAAGGAAGATCTGAGAGTTATTAATTGGCATGTTTCAAAAGTCCTTGGATTCACTTAAATTGATCCTACTTAATTTTACCCAGTATCCCTTCCGGGCAGTTTAAATTAACTTAGCAACTTCTTCAGTGCCAAATAATGTGGATTTTCTACTTCTTTCCCTTCATCTACTCCTATTCAGAAGCAGGCACAGAAAAGTTTAGTAGCCCTTGCAAAGAATACATGGCCGTTGTTTCCAGAAATTGTAAGCCCACAGTGCTTTGAGAAAGTCATTGATGGAAGTGCCAGTAGCTTTTCCTGCACAGAAAGCTCCGTGGCAGTGATACAAAGGAATAAATAAACCGTTTCCAGGGGATTTCACCGCCTGTGTTACTGAAGGGAGTAGTGAATTATTTCAGATCCTGACACCCACAAATTCCAGTCATTGTTCCCACTGTTTCTCACTGGAGGTTTAAAATTCTCTCTGCTTCAAGCAGTCAAGGCCATCAAAATATCAGGTGTGCCAAGGAAAATAATTTGTATTGAGGTAACTTAGAGTAGGGTAAAACCCTGTGAATAGAAGAATAGTGGATCTTCTAATCAAATATGTTAGTGCTTTGTAAGACCTCCTCATGCAGCCGCTGGAATGGCTTTTAATTGAGACACCCCAGTGAAACTCTTTAGCCTATACAATGTGCATGTCTTCCTGAACGTGTGTTGCATTAGTAGGGAACAAAAACAACCGTGCAATTTATACAGCCTCTCTCAGAGAGAAGTGATCTTTCAGTAATCAATCTTTTCATCTCTCCTCTGCTGCCACGTTTCTCCAGACTTTACATCAGTATCTTTTTAAAGGGATTAAATATCTAGTAAAATCTAAGTAATCTGTGAAAGATTAGGAGAGGAAAATGTTAAACTGCAATCAGGACCTGGCACTTGTCATTTTTGCCATAAGGTACTAAACATAAATCTTACTTCTGAATTTTAAGAAAGGAACATGGTTTCAAAATCCAGATCTCCATTTAGCAGCTTAGGAATTTACTTTCTTAGTGATGACTGATATCACTTGCTGTGGTCTGCACCATGTGCTTATTACCTAATTTCTCTTATGTATTCCTCTTTCTCCAGGACAAACCATTCCTGGCAACATACAAGAATAGCAACTACACATATCAACCTGTGGAGCCCACTGATGAGCCAATAGAGGTAATTGTTGCATCTTTTGCTGTGTTTTCTGTGAAGTATGCAAAGCTGTATCTGGTGACAGTTCACACATCAGGCTGAATGTATAGATGAGATAAACTATTACCAGTTTTTAGAAAGAGAAGTCTACCTTGCATTGCATTTTTTTCCTCTGTAAACAAATGTTAAACTCTTCCTAAAAGCCAAACAAAAAGAATTGTACTAATTGGTGCAATTGAATCAAAACTGTGCTCAACAGTAAGGTACCTGGGATGCATCATTAATTCAGATAGCAAGTTCCTCACAGTAGAGAGAAGATAACTTATAACCCTGAGCCCCTAAATGATCTGAGGAAGGTTTCCATATTCTCTTCTTGAGCCGCTGTACTTCCATGCACTAAGGTAAGCTTAACCTATAGAGAGCAGTCACCTTTGCGTATTGGATATGTGGTTAGATACAAAGGTGATAGGAATCCATTTTATAAGAGATCCATTTTCCACAATGACTGAGCAACTACCACAGGGTTGATTAAAGAAACTGCTGAAACAAACTTTGTGTAGTACTTGAAGAAATGGGGCTGTTAATCGCTCTTGACAAGTGGCTGCAGGCATGCAGGCTAAATGTGGTTGGAGATGACAGTCAAAAGGGGCTGGGCTAGTTCAGCATACTGGGGTTCCTCCTGCCTAGCTAAATGATGAAAACCTTTATGTGCCCTGAGGATTACAGAGAGCAGCAGCTGGTTTTGCTTCAGCAAGCGTAGTTTGCAATACTGAAATAGGATTTTTATCTGTAGAGCTAGAGTTATACTTTTAATGGGTAATCTTGTACTTCCACTGAATCTCATCAGCAATAGCTTTTAAAGTGATAGGGCAAGGAAAGAAACAGCAAAGAGAGTAAAGGAACAGTTCTCTCTTTGATCTGAAAATAACTCCAGCTGTCCTTTCTATTCTCTGCAGCCAGCCTTTAGCTAGATGGCTGATAGTAGAGTCATCTTCTTTTACAAGAAAAGATGAATTTGTCTTGATGATTTTAACACTGAGCATGCTTTCTGAAGAGCACTGCTCCATGTAGTTTTTCTCTGAATGGTAGGACAGTGCAATTGCAGAATAATTGGGGTTGGAAGAGACCTCAGGATAACGTTAGTCCAACCTCCTGCTCCAGGCAGGGCCTGCTGTTGCATCAGCATAAGCAACTCTTTGCTTTTTCAGTCACTGCCCATTACAACAAGAACAGTATTGCTGCTCACTACCAAAAAGTGTGGGTCGAACATTCATCAGCTGTCTCTGCTGGTGAACCAAGATGTTCTGCAATGCGTGGTTCACTCAATTTCCTCAACTGGTGGAATAAACATGATAGCTCTGATATCACCTACAAATACATCATGGAATGGTTTAGATTGGAAGGGACCTTAAAGATCATATAGTTCCAACCCCCCTGGCATGGCAAAGTCCAGTTATTTAGATGCTAATATCTGTCTTTATGGAAACTTTTGAGGCTTCAAACCTTTTCACATTTTATATTCAGTGAAAGCAAGCCCTTTTTGAAAGTTTCTAGGAAAAGAATAATTTTCTAGCAAGGTACATTGGCAAAAAATACAATATAATAAGTTAATATTATAGATTTCCAGAGGATTTTGTTATTGATTTTTGTTTTGTTTGTTATTACATCTTTTGAGATGGAAAACCTGGAGGCCCCACTTCCTAGGTCATGCACAAAATCTCCAGGCTGCAGAGGAAGGGAAAAAAATAATTCTCCTTATGAAACTTTGTCATAAGCAATATTTCCCAATTAAATATTCTGCCTTGGAAAGGTTTTATGTTTTGGTTAGAAAATTTAATCAAAAGTAATTAATATTTTGACAGTATTCAACAAAGAGGAGGAAAGGACTGTTGAGCTACATAGGTACCAAACTTGGATCTGTGTCTTAATCTGGTTTTGCCCTTTGCTGTGCAACTGAGCCATGTAGGAATTCCATATTATCAAGGTGAACTAATTTTGTAACTTGCCATTGCAGAACTGGGGCAGTGACCTGTTGTGCTCTGAACAGGCTCCATCCAGCCGTGTCCCAGCGTCAGGTGAGAAAGAACTTGTAAGCTAAAATCTCAAAGAGGAAAGATTCCACCTTTTGTTTTTAAAAACAATAAGATCTAGAAATTGCCCATCCCTGATGGAAAGCAAACGGTAAAAGCTGGTACATTTAGCAGTGAAGAAACAAAGTCTGCCTTGCCATACACCGTAAATTCTGCATCACAGCAGATGTGCTCTCTGTGGATAAATACGATCACATTTATCCTTGTCATGGTTTAACCCAGCCGGCAATTTAAGCACCACACAACCACTCACTCACTTCCCCACAGTGGGATGGGGAGAGAATCAAAAGAGTAAAAGCGACAGAATTTGTGGGTTGAGTTATAGACAGTTGCAAAAGCCACACACGCAAGCAAAGCACCCCAGCCTCCTCACTGGTGGGGTGGTGTGAGACGCAGAAAAGGCCTTGACTCAGTGTAAGCACTGCTCAGCAGTGACAAAAGCATCCCTGTGTTAGCAGCACTGTTTCCAGCACAAATCCAAAACACAGCCCCCTACCAGCTACTATGAACACAATTAACTCTACCCCAGCCAAAACCAGCACAGCCATATACATGTATCATATACAGCAACATGGCAGATTAATATTGCCTAGGTAGGTTAGTGGCTCAGCAAGTTTGACCAATCTGATCTATGACCCAAACCTGAAAACCAATTAAAAGGGATTGAATGTATGCATCCCATAATATATCTGATCTGGTTTTATTTTTTTCCTAAGATCTTTTAACTTCCATTTATTTCTGTGTTAGTTGATAAACTGTTGCAAGCGAAGGCAAGAAGTTCTGCCTCTTGCTGAGCTGACACAGAATTTGAGGCTTGTTTTCCCTGGAAAACTGTAAAAATGCTACTTGATTGGAATGAGACACTTGCAACTTTATTCTGTTAAACTGTGTTTTGTCTCAATTGTCAATAATCCTGTTTTTTTTCTCCTACTTTTTAGTACATGAGCTACAACCTGCTGACATCAAAGTTGTAGGAGCACTGGGAGATTCCCTGACTGTGCGTACTGTTGTATTCCCATATTTAGAATAAGAAGAGCAATTGTCAGATTTCTACCTAGATGTGATCATGTCAGGTATCATCAGATAGAAACCAAATTGCTTTGGCTTGGCAAAGCAAAACTCCTCTGCCTGTGTCCCCTTGCAAAGGAATGACCTGAAGGGGTGTGAGTGACACCGGCAATTGTGTAATCCAGTAATAAATAATTCAGGCTAGAACAGAAATGGGATCACATTCTCTATTCCACACAGTTTATTCAAGTGGTTTTGAAAGGGGAAATGTCTGCCTTATAGGAACAGTCTTTTCTGACATTAAACCAAGAGCAAGCAATTGACACTTTTCATTAACTGAGAGATCTTGATGAAAGTTCCAGTGGAAATAACTGATTGCAGAACAAAGTGCTTCTCGCTCGAGATGAGTCTGATATGTCTGTATCTCAGACTTCTGCTTTCAGATGCTGCTTCCTGGCTTAGGCATCTTCCAGTTAATACTCTGATATGTACCAAGAAATGCAAACTGAAAAGAATAGGCACAGGAAAGGGAAGGCCCAGGAAAGAATAGCAGGGAATACTTCAGACCTGCGTCAAAGTTTTCTGAGGAAAAGTTCCGGAATTACACAGCACTACAGAACTGTTCTGGCATGGGATGAAAGCAAACATTCCTGTCAACAGTTCCCATGAATTTTAACTCCTGAGCTAAACCAGTGCTCACTCTAGCAGCTTCAGCTCCTGTAGAGTTCAGAGGAAGCTGGAGGTACTGAAGCCCTTAAATGATCAGGCTTATCTGCAGGCAGGTGTGCATGTCTTCATCTCCTCACTAGCTCCAAAACTGATTTTGCTTGACCTGATGTAATCCTGGCTTTCCTCCCCGCTGCTGAGCTCTGATCTTTCCTTAGAAGACCTTAGTAATGACCCTGCAAGTCTCCCTCCTACCCATTGCCATGACTCTCAAAACTAATTGCTTGATTTCCTCCCGCACATCTAGTGCTATAGATGTGCTCTAGCGCACATCTCTTCCTTTTTACATTTTAATTCTTTTAGTACATGAAATGTCTCAGAGTCCCCTCCTCATAAGGGCCAGATTAATGCTTGAGCTCCCCGTCTCAAGAGATGAGCAAGGCAGTCTCTCATACTGCTGTTGTTCATCCAGTTCCTATTAGTCGCTGTTGGCACAGCAAAGTGTAATTGGGCTTTTTAATAAGGGATTTATTGAGGGTAGGAGCAGGGCAGACTATTTCCCCTATGTGTGTACACATACACATACCTTTCATGTACAAAGTGCCATACAGCCAGCAGCAGTGCACACTTTGTACTGCCCAACCATCCCTGGCACAGCTGACTGCCCCAGCTAAGATCTGTCGTGGTCCAGTAAGGCATTGATTTTCCTCCTGGTGTTTCCCACAAGAGCCCTGAATGCCGTCGGTGTTCATGGCTGAATTGATACCACGGCTTCTTGAAGAGCAGAGAATGAAGTAAAACCACGAAGAAACTATAAAGCTGCAGAAGCAATTTTCATGATTGCTGTCCTGGATGTGCATGAGGGTGTTGACCTTGCTGGAGGTCTGTCCTAGTCCTGTCAGCTGCTCAAATTCCTCGCAGCTTTGTTCCGATGCCTTATTTGTTTTTGAAAGATTAAAGTTCACGCTGCAGGAAAGCTGCTCTCAGGCCAGATGCACTTGGAGATTAATGAAATGTTCAGGAATTCAGTCATGTCACTGGCTGGAATGCGTCTGTCTGACTTCTTAGCACCAATGCGCAGTGAAAGCAATAACTATGCCAACATGCTTATCTGTATTGGCAAAAAACCCCCTGCTACACCTCATCGAGTCTGTGTGTTGGATGGGCAGACAGGGTCTGGCAGAGGGAAAGTAGATTTTGCACCAAAGATTTATTTCCTTGGCAGATTAAAAAGCAGCTCCTCTGCTGATTTATTTACAGCTGAAACTGGCTGGGAATTTTTAATCAGTGTTTGGGTTTTTTTTTCCCCTGGATTATTGACTCTCTCAAAATCAGCTTTCTTCAGGAAATGCCAGGAAGAAGCGTTTTCCATCAGAAAAATCCAAACAAATACAAAGCTGTTGGTTTTAATCTGTGTCCCGCTGGATCGCTAAAACATTAGAGTAGTAGTTCTAAAGCTTATGTCCTTGACCTTACAGTCTGCTGCATTCTGTCTGGATGTTCCATGGTCTGCTGTTTAGATGAGCTGCTTTTGGAAATGTGAAGGCCTTGAATTTGAAGCACAGAATATGAAGGGCAATGAGAAGCCCTTGCATTTGAAGCACACAACATGCAGGTCTGTGCAGAGGCCGGTGTGTGGTACTGAATATAAACGTGGATCATTTATGCTAAAACTGGGATATTGCAAAAGATTGGCTGGATGCAGAGTAAAGCAACCAAAATGCCTCAGCACTTCCAAATCACGGTGTCTGTCTTACCTAATCTTGTAGCATTTCTTTCTCCTAGTATTTTATACATTATTCTTTCCATCCTTTCCAGACTGCAGTAGGAGCCAAAGCATCCGACCTACAAACAGACTGGAGGGGACTCTCCTGGAGGTGAAAATGCTCAGTCTTCCATTTTGCTTTTTCATCCACAGACACAGTTAAAAGTGTGGGTCGCCTGGCTGTGTAGTTACATACATAAGCATGTAAATGCAGGAGTAGGATGTTGAGAGCAAGTAGTGCTTGGTAGGGACTGGAGGAGTCAGGACTGGAAAAGAAAGGCAGTGATTCTGGTGGGGTTTTTTGTTTGTTTTTGTTTTCTGTGGGGATTTTATTGCTTTTTTTAACCAGACCTGATTGCTACAAGCATGGTCTGATGTGTCTGGTGGTACTGGATTATTACATACCTTAAGGAGGGGCTGCCAGAAGTGATATAAGAAGGTATTGGCTCTGCACACAGACAAGTTTTGGGTGGTAGAGGCATTGGTTCTTCTCATAATCAGCATTGCAGAAACTGCAGATAGATGGTTAATGAGTGTTTAATGCAGTCCCTCTTCTGTGCATAACTGCATGCAAGTTTAGCTTCAGCAAGGTCACATGGACCCACTTTGGTGAGGGAATATGCCTTTCCATGATGGGCATCCCAGCGTGTCCTTGTGAAAAATCAGTTCTCTCAGTTTGCTCTATTCCCAGTCTGGAAGTTTCCCTCTCAGCTGATTCCCTGCTTGATTTAATGTGAAATTCCCTTTCAGTACTTTCCCTGAATTCTTGTGGTTTATCTCCTTAGTCCTCTTTGAAGTTAGTCTTTTTTTTTTTCCCTTCCTGGGCTGCTAGAGCAACATATGGTGGCAATAAGACAGATGGTTGCAGGATTAATCCTACTTGGTGATTTTCTTTCCCTTTGTAGCATTGGAGGTGATGGCACCCTGGAGACACAGACTACTTTACCCAGTGAGTATCCTGGAAAATCAATGTGAGAAAAGCAAAAGGCAAGTATTACTCTGAAAGTACTCTAAGTGGATGCTAGGAAACATCTGGAAATGGTCACGCTTTCCTTGCAAACAGTGGGGAATGCCCATCTATTGTGGATTTGAGCAGTTCATGTGAGTCACAGCTGAAACCCAGACTGACCTGACTTGTTGTAAAGTAGCTGTAGATTCAGCACCTCCACATCACAGGCTCTCCATGTGATTGTATCGTGTTTCTGACTGAAATGATTAGGAGTAAATGTGCTGAAGGTGATTGAAGTCCATGGCAGGCCTGCTCCTCCATTGTTTCATTTTCTGCTTTTCAGTGACTGACTGAAAAGGATGTGGGCAAACGAAGGGTTATGAAACAACTAGTGGTCCATCTAGCTAGGGTAGTTGACAAGGCTGTGGTTCCTCCTGATGGTTTCCAGTTGCTACACTGCACTGAAAAAACCCTAAATATCCTATACATCTCTTGTCGTATGTTCAGTGTAATTGGTCCTGTAGTTGCCATAGCAACTATTAAGGGGTCAGTGTGACTGTAAATTGGAAGGGACTCTGTTCACAATGGTTCATCTATTTTCATGTGATCCAAGCTGTGGAGCAGTTTGACAATACCTGACGTTGTTGGTAATAAAATCCGATATGCTTTGTCTTGTACCACGCACGTTGCTGTGCTTAAAGAGAAATAAAAGGTACATTTCACTTATGCAGTGTAGATGAAACTCTCTGAAGAGGTTTCAGACAGCACTTACAGACACGGTAACAATAACTTCATTCTTCCCTGCTGAGGGTTTTGGTGAAATCCAGAAATATGACTAAAATTTACTTCTCTGCAATAAATAGAATTATTTTGATGGTTATCTGGATGAGTGCAATTAGAGGGCCGTATTCAGAGCATCTCCTCCTGGTACATGGAGGAAAGTAACCACAATTACTGACACTCAAATTCAAGACCCTTGAGTTGCATGAGACGTGTGCATCTCCTGGGCTGCCAGGCCCTGACTCCTCAAGGCCAAGGAAAGAAATAGTTGCAGTGTGAAGTTTGGACAGTAAGGTCATAGTGAACAAGGGGAAAACCCAAGTCCATATTGCTACTGCTCGATTGCTTGTGCTCCTGAGGGAGGCAACGCTACCGGTTGCACTGTGCGTGGGTGAACTTTGTGGTTTTTCCTTTTGAAGATATCCTGAAAAAATTCAACCCGGACCTCTTTGGCTTTTCCACTGGGAGCTCCATGGAAACAGCTGGATTCAACGTCGCACAGAGAGGTGCCACAGCACGGTAAGCACAGTCACAGCCGAGAGAGGGCAAAGGGGTGAGAATTGATGGACACCCGGATTCTCTCTGAAGTGTAGGTGAAGGTTGGGTGAATGGTGATTACCTGCTTGCACTGAGCGTGTTTCTGTGACCTGATGTTTTTCATTGGTTTTTTAAATTATTTCATAAAATTCAGTATTTGGGGGATTTATTTTTATCTCTAAATTAGAGATGGAGAAGAAACTTTCTTTATTTGACTTCTGCCCAGGATTTCTAAGCCAATGCCTTAGTTACGCTTCTAATTCTACCAGTACCTTTTTCTGCCCAGCCTTCACTACGCAGGTCCCTGATTCTCTATCAGGCCATACCTGTAATGAGAACAAAAACCATGAGAATCTCTTGTTTATTCCTTGATTTCTGGGAAATGTGCCTCAAGCTAACAAATAGAAACCCACTGCTCCCCTAATGGCATTAAGAACTATCTGTGTTTGACTGCAAAGAAAGAGAACAGAATGAGCATTTGGAAATCAGTTCTCTTCTTTAAGAAAAACTCTACTATAGTCTGTTAAGAACCAAAATGTGTAAGGGCTTATATTTTATGCACTGTGCTTGCTTTATGGATACTCATGGAATTTGTTTCCAAGACTTTCTATGACATTTTTAACAGTGCAAAAGAGTTTCGGGATAGCCTGTGTAGGTACTCAGTACCTCATGGGTGCCCTGAGCAAAGACTTAGGGCAATCAATATGGTTCTGGGAGTCCACATAATGTAACTGCATTTGTGTGGGCTCTGGAGGGAGGCAGGGCTTATTAGCTCAAGCACAGCTTTATTCTAGTGTACCAGGAGCTCAGTTTCCAGCTGGTGTCTCAGCATGGTTTGTGCTTCAGCCCATGGACAGTGCATCCTGGCCAGAGATGAACTGGGACTGGCAGTTCCACAGTGTAAGCAGCATCTTGCAGCCATAAGATAAGCTGTAGGAGTTTAAGGTCAGATCAGGAAGGGTGGTTATGTGCCCAGCTTCTGCGTAAGCATCAAATCCCCCACCAAATTTCAAAGAGAGTTATGCAAATAAATGTCTTTGTGCATCTGGGCATTAGTGGTTTTCTCCAAACAAACCACACTTAATTCAACTCTGAGATGGGAAGAATTCATACCAGTTGCTGCCACTTGGCAGTCATCCTAGCTGAAGCCCTTTCAGATCAGATTATTCACTTGTGCAACTGCTGCTGATCTCTGTCCTATGTTTGCTGATCCTTTTGGGGTATTGCTTTTCCTTGTACTGATTTCTGCTGATCCTAATATTCCCTGAAATGAGGAGTGGTAGGTCAGGAAGATGATGTGTTTTCAAAGCACACATCTAAAATGCTTCTGTTCTCTCTCTAGCAATATGTCAGCCCAAGCACGTGAATTGGTGGAGCTAATGAGAAGCAGCTCGGTAAGTGGAACTTAGGCCACCCCTCAGTGCTCTCGTGGTCTCTGGGATATGGCTTTAATTGATGGGATGCTTGAGCAGTGATGGAAGAAAAGTCAGTGTCCTTTTCTTTTGGTGTGCTTTCCAAGATGAATGCGCCAGGGTTTAGCCTTTAGGAGATGATGATTTGCCTATAGAAATCCATGTAGGTACGTGCAAGCACACAAGGCAGAGAATAATGTAGGATGCAGTGCAGCCAGGAGGATAGTGAGAAAAGGAGAAATCTGAAGGTTATGGGAAGATCACAGGGCTGCTTTAGTTGAGCAGCACCATTCAAAGTGGAAGCCGTAAAGGCTGGGTTTAAAACTGCTGGAGCAGGCACCTGGTGACCAGCATGAATAGCACTATTCACTCCTGGGTCTGGGAAATGGCAATATTGGAAAGGGGGACAACTGAAGTCTTCCTAGGAGACTAGGCCCTCTGGCTCTGAACAGGCAAGTGATTGATCAGTGGCCAGAAACCTCAGGGTTGGGTGAATCCCTATCACACTACAGTTAGTAGGGAGGGAATGTAGCACTGAGGGCCAGACTGCTGTCCCAGTCCCACTGAGGGCTACAGAGGGCACTAAAAGGATGATTCCCTTTCAGTTCAACGGCTGCTGCTGCAGTTTGGGGTGGGGGAAGGATATCCGGGAGAGAACCAAGGCTGCCCTGTTCCAAGTGTTGGCTGAATTTGAGCAGATGACTGTCTGGGTGTGAGCTGCTGGTTGAGGGAGAGCACCCTGTGAGGGAATGGGAGTGCCTGGTGCTCCTTGGCTCAGGATGAATGGGAAAGGAAGGCACTGAATAAGCAGGATTTGTCAAAGCATGTATCTCTCTGTGCCAGCGCTCCTGATGGATGCTGCATGCTCACCCCACTGTCAGTTATTCCATGTTACCGATTGCTTGGCAGAGGGAAGGGAGCTAGCGTGGCTCTTCAATAAAATAGTCTGTGGCTCTAGAGCTTTGTTTTACCCACTGCTTTTTGTCCACCTTTAAAAAAGGGGAGGAGGGGGAAGTCCCTGCCACGCTTTGCCTCTTCGTGAAAGGCTTTTGGAGCAAAGCACTGGTTAGGGAGCAGAATTCAGAGCTGTGGGTGATTCCCAGGCCCTCCCTCTATTTGTGGGATCCTTTCGCAGATGTTTGTTATGTAAATGCACTACCCTAAAAATAGTTGCCTTTGATTCCTTTCTTTGTACTGAATGTTACAAAATGTTTTGATGAGATCCAGCTCTCAGCAGCGCCTATTGTTAGCTTGCGGTGACGTGGATGCTGCAGCTGCCCTTATATGAGCTCAGTGAAGTCACCAGCCTCCTGGACTCTTCTATTTTAATCCAGCTGTCTGCTCCCTGGGGCACCCCTCACCCCTGCTGCCCATGGGGTAATACTTGCCCAGCTGGCAGGGATCCCGAGCAGCTCCGGTTCCACAGCTCCATGAGTCACTCCAGCATCCACTCCCACAGTGCTCCATCCCCATGGCTGGCAAATCTCCCCTGGCCATCCCTGTCCTGAAGCTAACATTCATTTAGGGACACTTGCTGCCACAGACACGTTTCCATGCTTGGCTTCCCGGACAGATCTCATCTGCTGAAGGGAATTTCCTTACAAAAGCCAAGGTGAATTGCAGCTGGACTAGCAAACAGTTCACGTTTCCTCCCTGGAGAGATGCTCTCCTTTTGCCAGCTGAATTCAGCATCCCCTTTCTCTGTGCTGCCATGCTGTCTGTAGCCATTTGTGAATGTGACCTCTGCATGCTTAAGCAATGGATGCTGCAATCTGTTTATTTTATGTGCCACTAGAAAATTAACTTCAAGGAAGACTGGAAGCTGATCACTGTCTTTGTTGGAGGCAACGACTTATGCCAGTACTGCTTGGACAAGGTTTGTATCTCTGAATTAGGCATGCTCATCCAGGCACTTGGCAAGTGACCAGACCTGGAAATATAACCTTTCTCTCTCTCTCAGTGAGCCAAAGTTCCTCTTTGTTTAAACAGCACTTAGAAGTCCTGTTCCTTTCATCTGTATTGTATCAGAAACAAGTGCACAGCTTTTAATACTGGAGCATTGCAGCTCTGGAGTCACGCATCATTTAAAAGCCAGCAGCCTGCCCCATACTGAACAAAGCACCAAGGACAAACTGAAGAGCTCTCCCAGCTTAACTGGACAAGCTGTGCGGTGTCTTAGGCATGTTGTTATGGGGACACAAGCGAGGTTTTATTGTGGAAAGCGTCTCCATGCAATAATTACTGGGAATGCATGATTCTGGCTTCAGAATGACACCAGAAGAAATAACATCAGTGTATATTGAAGAAGATGTCTTTTATCTAGCTGTCAGTGGTCATCCCCTCTGAAAAGGTCCCTGTGATGCAGACTGGGGGTCTGGACCACAGCTTGTTGAAATGACTGGGGCTGTTCTCTCAGGTTTGCTCTTTTTTGCTGTTCTTAGAGGCTGCTGCCTGGAGCCTTTGCCCCCACAGCTCCATATCTATAACTACAGCCACAAAGTAGTTTTGCCTATGGGTTTTCTGAGGCCTCCATAGCAATTTCCCCAGATTGGCAGAACAATAAAAAGGTATCACTGTTCATAAGGCAGACTAGGCTGGTCTGGATCCCATAAAAGACAATATCAAATCCAGAAGTGTGATTTATGTAGACATTCATCAGGCAAAGACTCTGCCGAGAACTATTGGGATTTTCTACAGAGATTAAGAGACTATATTAGTGACATAGAAACACAAACACTGTATAACCTGGGTCGATGTGGCAATAAACCTCTTGATCTGAAAATATATCTGCCAACAAAGGCTTAAGGAAACATTGCATCAGTATATCTTCTCATGGGCTGCCTTGCAACTACAGAATCGGTGGGCTCCTTTAGGTGCAAACCAGTTAAACTTCTTAGTTCCTCAAAGAAGACTGATCCTTATTTATTTATGTGTTTATTTTAATTACTCAGGAAACCTTTTCAGTGCAAAAGTATGTAAAGCACCTTCAGGACACTCTGGATATTTTCTATGAAGAGGTAAGCCTTTAAGATACCATAGCAAGCTACGTTCCTGGCAAGCACGCTGATGTTTTTCTCACCTCCGATAGACTGTCAGTGATTATGTTTCATACAAAGTCATATTCCAAACAG
>JANHGB010012645.1:0-16972 GCA_026283785.1 Coracopsis vasa | reverse complement strand
CTGGGATTGCTCCGACCCAGGTGTAGGACCTTGCACTTGGCATGGTTAAACTTCATAAGGCTGGCATCAGCCCACCTTACAAATGTGTCAAGGTCCCTCTGGATGGCATTCTTTCCCGCCAGCATATCAACCGAACAATATAACTTAGTGTTGCCAGCAAATTTGCTGAGGGTGCACTCAATCCCACTGTCCATGTCACCGACACAGATGTTGAACAAGAATTTCAGAATTTAGAAATTTAATACACTACCCTGTAGGAGGTGGGGATGTGGGAGACACATACATAAAGGTGATGGAGCCACACTTTCCTAGGTGGCAACCAGTGACAAGAGGCAGTGGACGCAGGTTGTTATATAAGACATTATTTATATATATAAGAAAAAACCCACATTTTTACTGTAGGGGTGAGCCAACATTGCAATGTGTTGCCCAGAGAGGCTGTGGCATCTCCATTCCTCTCCACCTGATTGGACATGACCCTGAGCAACCTGTTGTTATTGACTCTGTTTTGAGAAGAGGGTTTGAACTAGATTACCAAAGATGCCATCCAACCTCAACCGTCCTGTGCTTCTGTGGTACTGTGTTGAAATAGAATAAAAGGAAAGAGAAAGCCCAGGGAGTCCTTCTGTAAGTGAAAAAAAAATAAAACCACCAAAATTATGACTGTGTAATGCATAGAGAAGTTAGAGACATATTAGGAAACTGTGATTACTGAAGGTTTCTGGTAAATTCTTAGACAGGGGAGTGGAAATCTATTGGAGGAAAGAATAAGGATAAGTGAAAGGGAATACATGGGTCTAGGACAAGCAACAGAGGAAAGGTATGGTACATGTAGAGAATTTAGCATGAAGAGATTGGGACATTACCTGCAGATTAAGGCATGAGAAAAGGAGATGTGCAGAGTATTATTCTGTTGCTGAAATGAAGGAGATAGGCAGAAAGGCACCATATAGGCGCCTCATAGGGTCCAGCAGAAGAATGTGGGGAATTTCTGGGACGTGTTTTGGTTTCAACCTCAAAAGGCAATGATATGTGAGCCATTTGAGCATCAGGATATTAGCTAACTCAGCCTTACTAACCCATCTTAAATAGAGGAGAATCGTGACAAGAAGAACAAATTAGGCTAGGGGTTTGCAGGCTTGGCAGGATGAAGGTAGCAGGCTTCATTCACAGATAAAAAGCTACTGAATGATAGGCAAGTAAAGTACAGGATATAGGCAACAGATACACACCAGACGGATTAACAGGTGGTGTGTGCACAGCATAAGGAATAGATGGGTAGAATACTGATAGAAGAGAAAAATACTACCAAACTCAAGGAAAGTCAGCTGAATTCTAGTTCAGGCTACTAAATTTCAGAAAGTGGAATCAAAAATGCATATGGAACTTTTGCTTCTGATCTAGGACAGCTGCCAAGACCTGATTTAATACAGGGCAAGTAATAGATGAGACAAGATTCAATTGTTTGGCTTATCAAAAATCTTGATGACTGCTTAGTTTTAGTCTAGACTCCGAAAGTCCCTTCAGTCTGCTCTGTGTGAATTGAGGACACTAGCTTCACAGACTTGCCATGTAACGAAGGACGTATGATTTAGGATAGACACAGGCCAAGAAGCTCAATCACTGTTCTCTCCTCTACAGAGTTAATAAGTAGTAGTGCACAATATGCTTTTCATCTAAACACTGGTCTATCACCTTTAGAAAATGAAATACAGATTAACTGTAAAGTCTGTTAATGCAAAGCAGTCAAGTAATGCTGAAAGTGTTTTAGATAGCCTCTCCCCACCCTTCAATTTAAAAGCTACCAGTTCCTGCAGGCCGGACAGAAAGATAAAAGAAAGACAGAAGATATAATTGCATATATATAATTAACATGGTTTTCAATATGAATTTAGCAGCAGTTGTTTCCTGAGGGATGAATTTTCTGCCAGCTGTGCTGTGGGACAATTATTCTCTGCTGATTCACCTGAATAACCTTTTTTAAGTCAATGCTTGTGTAATCCTATTTAAGAAAATTTTCATCCGAGTCAGGATGTAATTCCAGTGACAATTTCTGGCACTTTGTCTGTCTTAATGGAGGTTTATACAGGAATATAATGTTTTCCTTGCTGGTGGCAATCTTGACTTTTTTTGTATCTGTTATTTATATATTGCATTTTCCTCTATTTCTATCATAACCTAGATTATTCTCTGCTATATAAAAGCAAGAATTCAGACAGAAAGAGTGAAGTTTGTTTAGCTACCAACACTGTATTTTGTTATTTCAGTACATAAAGAATGTCCCATTTTTTTGTCTTATATTTTGAAAATTTGAAGTATACTTGCTTGCTTCTCTTTGGTTTTCACTTTTACATTGCCCTATTCCTGGCTGGGTTGTGGAATGGGCCCTGGCTGCTAGTCCCTGCCTTTATGGAGCCTTGGGGAGCCCCCAGGGGACCCTGACAGTGCCTTTCTCACATGAAGAGTTCAGAGCTGAATGATGTCAGAATTATGTACACAGAGCAATTGTTGTGTACCTGGTGAAACAAACAAAATATTTAAAATATCTTCATATGCTTTTTAGCTCTCCAGTGCTTTGGATGAAAAGGCTTTTCACTGAGAGCCTCATAAGTCTTACCTGTGAACATCTGTCAGGCAGGCATTTCAAAATACCCCTGGAACTGGACTGCATTTGCACAAAAAATACATGTCAGACCTTATCTTTCTGTAACTGGTTTAGCCTGTTCTATTCAACAGTGGATTGTGCCTTAATTATTTTCTAAAAATAACAACTGAAAATGCAAAAGAAATCACGCAAATATATCATATTTCTCTGCTTCAGTCTCTTTTCTAAACATTTTTTCTGGTAGTGTTGTTTGGTTTAGTTTGTGTACTCCTTAATGTAAACTCTGCCAGTGTACCTAGATGAAAAACTCTTGTGTAATTTTGTAACATATGCATTAATTCTCTTGTGGCACATATTCTCCCTCCCTCTGCCTCTCCTACTATGTACATGGCCTCCCTTTATATGTATGTTTACGTGAATTTATTTGTTGGGTATACATATATGCTTTTATTTATTTGTTTAAACAGTTGATAGATCTTGTCCTCATAGGAATAATAGATCTTTTCATGGAAAAGGGATGACATTTTATTGATAATGTGGGAGTGTAACAGCAGCTATACAACACCTCTTCCTTTCTGATTCTACACTAGACAAATGTTTCCATCTAATAATGAGGAATTATGATCATTAAGTCAAAAGCAAAGCTGAAATATGCCAGAGAGTAGCATGGCCAAGTAGAATACATTGAGACAAACATTCAAGATGCAAATAGCTATTTCAGAAGCAAAGCATATTAACAAGGTCCTTGCAGATGCTCAGTGGTACTGTCAGGGCCAATAACTGCAGGACATCCTCACTAGGAAGGCCACTGGGATGTTCAAAACACTCACGTTTTCCATAAGGCAGAGTTACCTAAGAATCAAAAGCCTTGGGAGGCCATTCCAAGTCCTTAGCTTCCAGTAGGAATTTGAGCACTGGAGGCAACAGCTGAATTCTGGTTAGTTCAGGGATTCCTGTAATTGTTGAAATTCTCATTGAACCTTAGAAAGCCACAGTGGTTGCTTGCCCTGGAGAAACATGATGGGGGAGCGCTGCCTGTCTGGCATAGCTTTCACCAGCCTGCGGACCCCAGAAATCTGCCAGAAATCCAGGCAGGTTTTGCGGTCTTCCATCTGGCTGATTCAAAGTGTAGCCATCTGGGCAAAGAAACCTTCAGTTCCCCTCTTTCAAGCTTCTTTTATAGGAAAAACTCAAAACAAACAGGATTTAAACACTATTGAAAGAGGTTTAAAATGAATGCAGTAGTGTGGTCTTCAAATAATACACTCAGCTCAAACTGTGGTACTTTAACTTATTAATATTGCCCATTCATTCTGACAATCAACACTGGGACCAGCAAAGTGTTTGGCATTCATTGTTTCTAATGTGGAGATCAAACATGAGGTCTCTAGAAGTGGTGGAAGAGTTTCTGTCTTTTGTAGACATTCTGATTTACCTGCAGGCTCTGTGCTTTGTTTTGTCTTTGTAAGGATCTGACACTGGAAAGATCTGCCAACACGCAGCCCTTTTACAAGTCTCCCAGGCCCTTCTCAGGTCAGAAATACTCTTCTAAAATGGATACTTTTCTGTTTTGACACTTTACATCAAGGTTGTGTCATGAAGCTGAGTGATGTTCTGCTAGCTGTTGTGTCGAAGTATTGGGGAACCTAGGATGCCCATATACATAGCTCTAGGGTAGCCCAGACTGAAAGCTGGCTTGGGTATCCCAGACTTCCTGAATGAAACCGGGAATTTGGCCACCTTAGTGGTTTTGATTCCTCAAGCCGGACCCAGAAATGTTAGGATGCCAACTGGAGTAATTTGTCTATGCAATTCACTTCACAAAACTGACAATGGCATTACTTTAAAGGATAGCTAATTTGGACATGCAAATACTATTGTTGTGATTAAGAACAAACATAGGTAGCTGTTATGGTTTAAAAGACAGCTAAAAGAGGTAACACAACTTATACCTGTTCACAAGTCTAAACTTAAGCATACCGCACTGCCCAGGAGATGTGGCACTACTCAGAAATATGGACTCCCTGGAGACAGTCGTGGTTGACAATTCCTGTCTCATGGAGAGAAAGAACCATATTTACATCAAATCAGCTAGAGAGACATTGAGATTGGGCTGATAAGAGAATCGCAGCAAGAGACCTTTGGGCCTGACTATTTGTTTAGCTAGGACACTAACTAAGACGATAGAGATATACTTGTTATTAATTCTGTTCTTTCTTGACGAAAAGAGATGGATCAAAGTTACCTGGTTCCGTCATTGTTTTCAAACTAAATGAAATAACTCACAGGTTACTAAAATTTACCTAAATGCTCAAAGGTTACGCTTACCTTTTGCCTTTGAGATATTGCATTTCTGAACTTGTAGATACAGCTTGAGTGATGAACATTTAGTGAGTTGATTGAATCCTAAGCCTTTGTTATAATTATTTCATGGCCATCAATAACCTTTCACACAAGAAAATTTTGAACGAGCAAGACATGAAATTTTCTGTTTTTACAAGATTTTTTTGAATTACCAGTACTAATGCATATTTAAATGTATGACAAAAATTGTTCATTTTGTGGACAATCTGTAGCAAAGGAATATTATAAATAAAAAAAAAAAAAGAAATAACACCTGTATCTATGTCATACACAGATACTCATGTCAATAAACTCTGATTATGAACTCTGATTATTGCATCTACAGCAAGACTACTGGTAGGATGATAAAGATTTGTGTAGGGACCCTTAAAATATAAGCTGAGTGAACTCAGTGCCTGTACTCCCCCACAAAAGCACGGTGCAAATTCAATTTTAAGGAAAGATAACACTTTTCATTCTCTTTAAAGTTCTGTTTTAAAGCAATTTCTTACTTGGCAGATGGGTAATTTTGTCTTCACTCACATCTGTTGAGGTGCAAATTAATTTTCACTCCGCACTGCAAGTTATCCCTTTTTTGTAACAGAAATTGTAACAGCAAGATATTTCAAAATTCATTTCTATGCTAGCACAATATTTTACTGAATGTAGAAATATATTAGACTCTACAGGTACAGAGGGTTTTTTGAATTTCTGTATTCTAATACTAAATATACTGAGAAGAATAAAAAAATTTATATTTGAACCAGTAGATGTTTATTATTTTATTTTTCTTAGAAAGAAATTGTACTTTATTGTATTATTATATTAGTATATCTTAATACAGTAACTTTGAGATGGAACTTAGTTGTGTCTGGAAGTAATCATGCTGTTGATGGTATGTAGAAGGGCAACCTTCTCTTTGAGATGGTTGCAGTTCTAATTCAATTGTACTGTTTGACATACACGCTATCACAAGACATTACTATTAAAATATTAAGCGACATTTTTTACCTCAGGATTATCTGCTATTGTGAAGACATTCTAAGTTGTTTTCTCTTCTGCTTCAAAATGTGCCTTATCTCTTTTTGAGTTACACACTGCAATATTTAAAAAATGAATTATCAGAATTTAAACCTGCATTATTTAGAAAAGCTAATTTTTTTTCACAGTAATAATACTCAAAATTTACCTAATTTCACAAGTAATTTTCTTTCCTTTAAACAATTTTCTAAGAATGAGTGTTTTCAATATAGCTTTTATTGATTGTCATGTGTTTCATTGTGATATGGTGCTGACAACAATATTACAAGAAATTAAAAATAAAAGCAAATGATAGAAGAATGGAATAAGAAATCATGCAGATTTTTTACCTCTAAATATTTTGACCTTACATTAGCCATAAAAACGCAAGAGTAGTTTTGTAAATTAATATTAATTAGAAGCACAAAATTTTACATATTTAAAAAAAACCCTCTATTTTTCCAGAAAGTTACATGTATTTTTAATTTTGTACATACTGAAAGTACTAAAACATGTATTAAATTAAACTTATACTTTTAATTACAGTAGCATACCAGAAATTGAATGTTTTCATGGATGAAAAATGGACTTTATAGTACTGACAGCATAGCTGACACAGTCAAACAGTACTTTTTTATAAATAGAAACAGATTTTAGTAATACAGATTGCAATGAAAATTAGTTGTAATTTTACCTAAGTCATTGAGCATACATTCATTCTATGAGAACAAGTGGAAGGGACACTGGGGCTTGCAACATTAAAATTTTCTGCAGGCAGATGTTAAATCTCAATAGTTATATTAATGCAGTATGTAAAAAAGTCTTAAAATTGCAAATTATGCTAAAAATGTAATTGAGTTAGAAAGATATTTAACATTTTAGGTATAGTAAATCTAGTGTGAGTAAAGTTATTAGATATATATATTTAGAATATATGTAAACTGTCCACAAATAGTGCTGCAAACATATGAGATCTTCAAATAAAATAGTACCAGTTCTCAAGTATTATGCAATGTTATGTCTGGTTTTGATTTATTGCTTTTTTTCGCTGTTGGAATTTGTTTTGAACTGGATCAATCCTGTCAACAGTTCTCCTGTTCTTTATAGGCTCTGCAAATAATCAAATCTAAATACATTTGTAGTTACCCACCTTGTCATATATAGCTGGTGAACAATCTATTTCTGGTGAGCAATAAAAAAAGAACATATTTTCAAGGACTTTGATTTGATTTGTATTTGTTGCTGCCTTTGGCTCCAGCACAGCAAAACATCCAAACATGTTTCATTGCTTTCCTGAATTGAAGCCTTAGAAAATAGTTTTCTACTTCTGAAGAGAAACTCAGAAAGCCTTCTTTTTCTTTTTGTTCTTGATCCCAACTGCAAATATTCTCTATGCATTTTAGTAAATTTATACAATAAAAAAGCATGAAACACATTTGAATCTCTTAAATTTGGCCAAGTAAAAAATGAATATCCACAATGAAAGTTACTTCCTAAAAATTCTCTTGAAATTTCAATCATATTTATTATTTTTATGCTGAGGTTTTTAAAAATGTGGCATAAGCATTTTTGTAAGAGGATTTGTGATCCCACAGGAGACCCATGCTGGAGCAGTTTGTGAAGAACTGTAGCTTGTGGGAAAGACCCACATTGGAGGAGTTCATGAAGAACAGTCTCCTGTGGGAGGGACTCCACGCTGACACAGAAGAGTGTGAGGAGTCCTCCCCCTGAGGAGAAAGGAGCAGCAAACACAACTTGTCATGAACTCACTGCAATCCAATTCCCCATCATTCCCTTGTGCCACTACAGGAATGAGCTAGAGAACTCAGGAGTAAAGTTGAGCCTAAGAAGAAGCGAAGGGTGGAGAAACAGTGTTTTAAAGATTTGGTTTTATTTCTCATTATCCTACTCTGATTTGATTGGTAATAAATTAAACCAATTTTCCTAAGCAGAGTCTGTTTTGCCCATGACAGCAATTGGAGATTGATCTCTCTCTGTCCTTATCTTAACCCACAAGACTTTTGTTATATTTTCTCTCCCTTGTCCAGTTGAGGATGAGACTGATAGAATGGCTTTGATGGGCACCTGGTGTCCAGCCAGGGTCAGCTCACCACAAAAGTGAATTCTATTAATTCCTCCTTTGAGAAAAGTTTTTGTGAGGACACTTCCACACTAGCAGATTTTGGCTATACTCTGCCTGAAAAAAAGAAAGAGTAAGGTGATGAATGAAAGCTTCAAAAAACACTGAGTAACTGAAAACATTTTCAGTTTGCAACACCATTCTGAATGCAACCTTAATAACAGCTGTTGATAGTTCTTCATCTATAATATATGGTATTTACACCCATTTCTGCTATGTTCAGAACAGTTATAGCCACAGTATCTATTTCTTTCAGAAATCTATTTTACTTCAATGTTTTTGTTTCATAGTGTAGAACTTTCAACTATTTTTTTCACAATATCCTGAAACAGCTAACATAGCTGAAGAATATGTATTTACTTCGCTTATTAAGACTACAAGTATTTTCTTCCTTTGTGAAAATTTTGTATAATTGTGAAATCTTTTTTCATTCTTCAGATATATATTTTATAGCAAAATTATTAGAATCCATTTCTCTAAAGATTGCAACACAGAAATCTGAAAAACCTTAAAGGTTTGGTTCCTGCTGAGTTTCACAAACTGACACTTCTGATGCCATTTTTATGGTGAGAGAAGTTAGTTAATCCGAGAATTTTACTACTAGCTGGACAATTAATTGATAAAATGCAGCTAACCTCTTTCTGAGGAGGCTTTTCTTCCCTGAGGTGCTCTGTGTTCCATCACAAAAGTCTTGTGAAACGGAGTAGCTGTCACTGTTATGCCAAGATGTGGGTGCTCCTGCAGAGATTAAGTCATGCTTTCTTTTGGAAGAGAAGGGCAAAAGAGAATGTTGCAAGCTATATAACACCAGTAGGTTTCTTCTGATAGGCAACATGATGTTTACAAAATATTTTAGTATTAAAAATATATATAAAAAAATCAATAATAATCATCTTTTGGAAATGTGGAGGTTTAGGGGGACTTGAAAGTTTTGCAGTTCTATAAAACCCCTTACAAACATTTATGATAGAGAAACAAGCACAAAATTCAAGCTGTTTTAAAGCGAGAATTGAAGACTAGTATGAAGATTTCACAGGCTTGAAAAATAATGCTTCTGAGGAAACTTAGGGTGTTTTGTATGTGTGTTTCACATCTCTGAGCACCATCCTTGTGCTGTCAATTTTTTTTACTTTTCCTTTACCATATTCTTATACAACCTCCTGAAATGAGGCTAATAGGAATGGAATTCTTTTTTTTTTTAATTGTAATTTAGTCCTTGCTTTATAGGGAGCAAAGCAAAGAAAATTAGAGAGCAATCCCATAAGCCTTTTGACATGTATGGTCTGTTTGGATTTTGATTTAAGCAGTGTTGAAAAATTATGTCTCTTTCTGCTAAATCAGACATCTAAATGTAAAATCTTAGGCTGCAGGGACAACAAATAGTTTTCTGGCATACTACAAAGAGCTCTGTCTGCCAATCAACTATATTGATGATTTATATGTCTGACATTTCTTTAGCAATGTAAACCATAAAAAAAATCAACAATATGTATTAGACTTTTACTGCTTCTACACCTTTCAAGGTCTAGGTTTATCTATTCTTCTGTATTCACTTAAGTGAATCAGAGAAGTTTCTGATGTAAGGAGTGAGAAATACTTGTGAGTGATTAGATGCTTATTCATTAAGCTAATTCTACTGCTGAGCTATTAGGAATCTTGTTACAAACTCGTAATAGTAGAACAGGATCATAAATGAAATTATTTTTTCATCATGTCTTCATCAGAGCCAGCCTTATTTGTATCAGTTGTGGTCTTAGTTAAAGACATACTTACTAGTTATTTTTTAAATAAGAATATTTGGGTGACATGGTTTAGTGGGAGGTGTCCCTGCTCATGGCAGGGGTGTTGGAACTAAATGATCTTAAGGTCCTTTCCAACCCTAACTGTTCTATGATTCTATGATATTTATGTATGATATTTTAATTCCAAATATTCTGATATAATTAGTTTACTGATACAGGCTTGCTTTTATATTCCACTTCAGCTAATTGTCTCAGGCTGTTATTTAAAGTCTTCCTCCTAAACACAATTTATCCTGTGGCTAATATGGCTAGCCTAATAAAAATTAAACTATTAGACTAATCAAAATTAATTTAAGTCTGTTCTAAAAAATCTTAGCTTATCTCTAAATATATAATTAAATTATAGGTAGAGCTGCAAATTGCTTGGTTTGTATTTTGCTTAAAGGCTGTGAGGAAAAAAGGTTTTCTTTATATCTGCCTTAATCGTAGTTAAATCCTCCTAAGATCAGAGCTTTGTTGGCAAACTCAGGTATAAAAGGAAGAAAACATTTTTAAGTCACTATGGAGGGTATAAGCCACCTAACCTTGGTGAGGATTCAACTGCTAGCATTTATCTCTTTGTCTACCAGATCTCATTCTGTCACTCCATCTGAAACTGGTGGTCCTGATGCCCTTGCAGCAGCTGCAGCAGCAATTTGTGTCCTTGCTTGTTCACTTCTGTGGCA
This sequence comes from Coracopsis vasa, assembly GCA_026283785.1. Lineage (NCBI taxonomy): Eukaryota > Metazoa > Chordata > Aves > Psittaciformes > Psittacidae > Coracopsis > Coracopsis vasa. The sequence goes on along the minus strand of JANHGB010012645.1, from coordinate 6,397 downwards.
CTTTCTTGCCTCTGCTCTCGGGAAAGCTTTTAAATAGAAAGCGAACAGGAAAGGCAATCTTTCTCTTTTCTTTTCAAAGTCAATTCTTAGGGAAATATCTATTGATGCAGTCTATTCTCATTACTTCTGCTGGTGCTCCTCAAGCATCAGTATGAGGCCAGTGCTGTTTCATATCTTTGTAGGTGACATGGACAGTGAGATGGAGTGCACCCTCAGCAAGTTTTCCCACAACATCAAGCTGAGTGGTGCGGTCAAAAAGGGAAGGGATATCATCCAGAGGGACTTTGGCAGGCTCAAGAGGTGTACCCCTATGAGTCTCATGAGGTTCAACAAGGACAAGTGTAAGTCAAGTCCTGCACCTGGGTTGAGAAAATCCCAAGCACTAATCAGGCTGGGTAGAGTTTGGATTAAGGTCACCCCTGATGAAAAGGCTCCAGGGAGGCCTTCCAGTGGCCTTCCAGTACCTAAGGACCTACAAGAAATCTGGAGAGGGCTTTTTACAAGGATATGCAAATATGGACAAGGGGTAATGGCCTTAAATTTAAAAAGGGTAGATTTAGATTAGTTATTAAGAAGTTTTTTATTGTGAAGGCAGTGAGGCACAAGAAAATGTTGCCCAGAAAAGTTGCAGCTGCCCCATCCCTGGCATTTTTCAAGGCCAGGTTGGATGGTGCTTTGAACAGCTGGGTCTAGTGGGAGGTGTCCCTGCCCATGGGAGAGGGGTTGGAACTAGATGATCCTTAAGGTTCCTTCCAACCAAGCCATTCTATGATGACATTTCTGCGCAGCTTCAAGAGGATGACTTACAGTTTTGTGTTACATTCCAGTCTCACTAACAAGTGGACTGGGTGCGATGTTGTTTGCACAGTTTGATCTTTCTACATTCAAATCTAAGAAACATATTTCATCTTCAAAGTGTATATATAATGGAAAAAAAATCTGACAGACAGGATGCTGGTAAAAGGGAGGTCACTGAAATACTTCTGGGAATCAAAGCCAGCCTGAGTTCAGTGGGGATTTATGTCTGCTGCCTCTTGATGATACTTCACATAGTTTCACAATGGTAATGGCATCCACTGACATCAGAAAGACATGCTCTCGTTATAACATGTATACATGGGTAGCTAAGATACAGGACGACAGATGAAAGAGAGAGCAGTATATATTGCTGGAAAATCTCGAATTGTTTCCAAAGAATCCATTCCTGTATAATAAAATGAACAAGAGAAAACCAAAACCAAACAAAATGACAACAAAAAGAAAATACAAAACTACTGATAAAAGCAAAATAAGAAAATAAGGTCTATGATTCATTTTTGAGACTTATGATGCAGTTTCCTTAGTTTTTTTTATGCTGTTTGGGTCTCACACTTTATTCTTTTCTTTCTCACTTTCTATACAAGACACACATATTGCACAATTAAAAATGTGGTATAAAAGAAAGGATAAATGTCAGAATCCAAAACAGCTAACTTAAACAAAAAATAAAAAAATGACAACATTTTTTTTCTGTGGTTTCATCACAGATATTAAGCACATAGTTTTATTTACCAATATAAGGGTAACTCTGTTGGGAAGTAGATCTGTGGAGGACTACTATGTGCCTGATCCCTATATACTGTATGTTAATGTGACTTGAATTATAAAATTAAAAGAACGACATGAACTCAATTATAGCATGAACAATACTATTTCTTCAGTCATATTCATCTAGCTAGTCTGGATAAAGCTTTATGAAACAAGAAGTGTTGGAAAAGCTAAGTAGAACAATGTAGTGTAAAACTGTAGTTATGATGCTGCTATTAAAAATGCTGGTATATTGAAAAGCATTATTCTACTTGAATTACAGAGAACAGAGGAAACTAAAATTAAATCATTCAGTTGTGGTCCCTTCTGAAACAGTCTTAAATGGAAAAGCGGGAGAGACTGGTCTCTGAGAGGGTACCAGGAGTCTTGATTTTTACTTGTCCCTCTTCTGCAGCACTTTGTAACATTATTCAGGACTAATCTTCAAGTTTACATACAAATTAAATGTTCTAAGCACTCCAAAGACATATGTAAACCTTATGTTTGGAACAAACGAATGATTTTGGGTGTCATATTTCATAATTCCTTACTTCCTCTACTTTTCTTCTGGAAAACGAGCAGGGCTTTTTTTTGTTTCCCAAGAGGTGCTTTTTTTTTTTTTCCTGTATTGACATGCTGTCTCACACAATGTTTCTGGCACAGATCAAATAAACACGCAATAATGAAACTTATCAAGCAATATTTTTCTAAGAACTTCAAATATCAACTTGTTTGAATTCCATAAAATAACTTTATATATCTATTAATTTAGCACAAAGGAATGTGGGGAATATCTCAGTTCACAACAGCTAACTGAGTATGCATTAGCAGATAGCTTAAGTTTCACAATTGCAATGAAAAACATTTGTATATGAAATAATCAGATATAAATATTACCAAGAAATGTTTTTTCTAGAATGTCTTTATAAGACAGTTAAATTTGATATTTTTGCTTACATATTATGTGAGAGAGAAATGTAAGATGCCCAATGCTTATCTATCAGGCTAGATAAGTCTTCCCTTTTTAAACACACTTCTTTTCTGAAAACAAAACAGATAAAAAACCCCTATGTTTAGATTGGTTGTCATGGCCTCAGTGCAGGTCCATCGGGAGGAATAACACAGTGATGTTGTACTCAGATGCATCCTAGAGGCTACTGCAAGTTAATTTTTTTAACCTACCTACATGTCTTTTCATGCTTCTGCTTTCTCTGACAGCTAATCTAAGGTAATTATTTTCACTGTGAGGACTCTTTTTGTCTATTTCCATAAGAGAGAGACATTTCTCATATTTATTACCAAGTTCTATCTCTAATGGACCTACAGTACTATTTTCTGTTTATTACTTTTTTATTACCTACCATGTTTGACAAAACAACTGGGAAAAGAAGGTGATGGATTTTTGACAAAAAAAGGATAGAAGCTATAAAAAGGGAGGGCTTCCATCCTTCTTCTGGGAGCAGGAGCTCACAGGAAAGATTCTCTGAAGTTTACTGAAAAAGGTACAAACTCCTAAACACCTAGGAAAAAATAAAATTTGAAGGAAGTTTAAGGACAGGGAAGGAAATACATAAAAAAGAAAAAGCACCTTATAGAAGGTTTTCAGGGGGGGTTTGGTTTGCAATGCTTTCTAATGATAACAGACATAAAGACTAACATATGTAGTTCAACCGCTTTTAATCTCTGAGCTGAAATATTAATCTATTATGAAAGAATCAGAGAATGCTTGAGGTTGGAAAGGACATTTTGAGGTCGTCTTGTCCAACCCCCCTTCTCAAGCAGGGTCATCTATAGCAGGTTGCCCAGGACCATGTACAGGTAGCTTTTGAGCACCTCCAAGGATGGAGACTTCACAGTCTCCCTGGCCAACCTATGCCAATGCTTAGTCACCCCCACAGTAAAAATGTTTCCTAATGTTTGGAGAGAACTTTCTGTATTTCAGTGTCTGTCTGTACAAAGAGCCTAGCTCTGTCCTCTTTGCACCCTCCATTCAGGCTTTTATATAAATAGATAAAATCCCTCCTGAGCCTTCTCCAGACTAAGCTTTCCAGCTCTCTCAACCTTTCCTCTTCTCAGAGGTGCTCCAGTCCTCTCATCATCTTCCTAACCTTCACTGGACTGCAGTACGTCCATGTCTCTCTTGTACTGCAGAGCCTAGAACTGGACACAGCATTCTGAGTGTGACCTAACCAGAGCTGAGCAGAAGGGAAGGATCACACCCCTCGACATGCTGGCAATGATTTGCCCAATGCAGGCCAGGATACCATTCACCTTCTTTACAGAAAAGACACATTGCTAGCTCATTTGTGATTTATGCACTTACAGAAACCCTTCTTGTTGCCTTTGACATCCCTTGCCAAATTCAGTTACAGATAGGCTTTGGCTTTCCTAGCACAAGCCTCTGCATGGCTGGACATATGCCCATAAGTTTAGAGCTATGGGTAGGGGAATCTAAGTTTATGAGTTACCTGTGGCAGTCAGAAGGGTTTCAGACAAATCCATTATAAAATCTTCCATGGATAAACAATCAGATGTAATATAAGATTCAAAAGTATGTAAAACATGAAATAGGTATATGTGTACTGAGATTCAAATGGATCTTGTATGCCGGGGTTCAAGCATGAGAAGACAGAAGGTTATAAAAAGTATTATTTGGTTATTTAGAGAAAAGGTAAAATATTTGAGTAGGTCTAACCTTTAAATGTAAACAAATTAGAACTTCTCAGTAGTATTATTTTTATCTGTTTCATAGTTAACTAAAAGACTTGCCATATAAAGAAGTAGGTTTAATTTAAAGAATAGATAGCAAGGAGAAATATCAGATGGCTGAAATTAAAAGAATGGGTCAGGATGAGCTATTTCATAGCCTCTGAGCGTTGTTAAAAAATGATACCAGGGCAAGAATAATCCTAGGAATACATCAGATCAAAAGACCTTCCACAGAGCTTAATAATAGGCATCTGTATAGGGGAGCTGTCTTACCATGCTGTTGAAATTGTCACTGAGTGGCTGTCATCCTGGAAAAACAAAAGATATAGCTGCAGAATACGGTTGACAATCCTCCTTTTTTTTTTCTTACCTCTTTTGCATTATTATATTGCATAACTGATGTTACTTTTGTAACTGTACACTAACTCATAAGAAAACTTCTGTGGGAAAGAGGAGAAAAGTTGTTAACAGACTGAACAGGCATCACTGATGCAAAAAATACACACCTGAGGCCCACTGTAAGCATGGGAGAAATACCTAATTCTGTATTGGGAAAGGCAGAACATTGAAAAGTCATATTCAGAGACATCATGCAGTGAACAAAGTTTCAGCTATCTCTGCATGGAGTCATTGTCTTTGTAATGGCTTCTATTAACTTTTCTTAAACAAAAAGTGTAAGAAAGAAAGAGTACTGTTGTACTGAAGGGAACCAGACCTGAAAGAAACCATCTTTTTTCTTTATCACAGAAGACATTCCTTTTTATATCACAGAATCAATGTAGTCTTGTGCAGAATATCACTAGTAGTATTTACCTTTCCAAGAGATAATCAATATTTGATTGTCTTGTCTTGAGGATCCTCTCTTCCTTTCTCTACTCCACCATGTATACTGCTTTGCTGTTTCAATTACATATAGATGACTACTGTCCAACAGGTAAATAAATTCTAACCAGGGGAAATGACTATTTCATTTCTTTCAGGTTGTTATTTTTTCAGCTACTATTATTCAGTAGCCATGCCATAAATAACATTTTACTTATCAAAACTAGGATGTGTGAAGCAGAATTATTCTTATGACATGCGGTTTAGTAGAAAACTGGTTTAAGGAACACCTAGATTCTATTGGACAGACTGAAAACTTTGATTCTGAGGTTCCCTCCTGACTAAGTGACTTCTCACCTAGTCAGAAATGTTCAATTTCTTGCCCTTTTTGAAGGAAAACAGCAACAACAACAAGACACCTTGGAAAACATCTAATTTCTGTTTTCCACCAGTTTGCTCTGAATTATTCTGGAAGGAAATGTAAGTAGAAATGCTCAGGGATTCACCAGAGAGGTTCTTTTATTAATGAAAATTATTATGTAAATTTCTGATTTAAAGAAAGAGCTAATAAAATATACTCAAGTTGTAGAAAACTGGAAACTCAATAGAGATTACAGTCACATGCTGTACTTCTTGATCCTTAGTACTTTCCTTATGGGAACAAATAATTGGATGATTAAATGTGATCTGAAGTAACGACCTTCTGAATAACTCCAAAAAACATGCACCTGGGAAATTTAAGTGGTATACTAAATATCTCTAAGAGTAAGCTGAAAGTGGTAATTACACTAAAAGCTACTGTAATTGTTAGGGGATTAATTGTCAAACACTGGCAAACTTAAGAAAAGTTAATGAAAGTTCAGCAAACAGACTCATGTGACTTCAGTGATTTGCAGATAATTAAGGACCAGGTTAGAAGGCAGGGTGAGGAAAATAAAAAGCTATTTAGTTTACCTTCATTGAGTGAAATTTAGAGTTTAGAGACAAGGATGTCATATAGCACAGTGTTAAATGCCTTACACAAGGCACCAAATTTGTCAGGAATAATTTGTCCTTAGTGAAGCCATGTTGGCTATCACCAATCACTTTCTTAATGTCCATGTGCCTTAGCATAGTTTTCAGGAGGATCTGATCCATGATCACAGAAACACAGAAGAGTCAGGGTTGGAAAGGACCTTAAGATCATCTAGTTTCAACCCCCTTGCCATGGGCACAGACACATCACACTAAACCATGTCACCCAAGGCTCTGTCCAACCTGGCCTTGAACACTGCCAGGGATGAAGCATTCACAACTTCCC
>JANHGB010012644.1:0-22330 GCA_026283785.1 Coracopsis vasa | reverse complement strand
CAATTCTTGATTCAGAATACAGTGTGAGCTAATCAATATCCCTGCAGTAACCCAGTTCTCATTATAAAGGCTGATCCTTCCCCACTGAACCCAGGGATTGGTTTTTCCTCTGAGTACAGGCAGGATCAGAATTCAGCCATATCTTGACCAATACTATAGCCTCTAATAAAGACAACAGAACATTCAATTGATGTGCATATATAAGATATGGTTTACGTTATGAGAAGCTGTAAATAAATTTGTCCATCTGTTTATGAAAAGAGAAGTTTGAAAAAAACAACTAAGCTGCATCCTGTAAGATAGAATCCAGCTTGTTAGCTGTTGAAACAGGATAACTGTGGTAAATTAGTACATTCTTTTATTTTACTCTTTCTTTTTCTTCTGTCTTCCTTTCATTTTAAAGTATTTCAGGGAGTGTCATAAACTCATAAGGATGGTCTTTCTTTTAAATAATAATATTATTAATAATAATAACAATATTATTAATAACAATAACAGGGGGAGAGTAGAGATCTAGATTTTCCAGACAATGTTCTCTTCTAAGCCAAACCCAAATTGACAAATCCAGATAGGGGATTAATCCAAGGACAGTTTCTCAGTCAACTTTCCCATCTGAGTAGAGTGAATTTTAAATAAATTCCTCAAAGTAAGAATTATTTTATTATCTGAAGCCCAGCTTTTCCAGGTACAAGTGCTTTACAAAATACAAGAATGAGGTAAAAATAATCCTAACCCTTTCTATACAAAGGATTCATTGCTTTAGTTAATTGTTTCTCAGTCCAAGCTCAACCTTTGATGTTTGTATACAACATGACTGCCAGCTACACTGAAATCTCTGAATGAGATGCCAAACCTGGAATCTGGGGCATACAGATCGATTGCGTTAGTGTATTTTATTTCATTTCTATAACCAAGTCCTGGCTCTCCAGGCAGCAAGGTGTTTAACATTAGTGTGACTTAAGTGCATAAGGTTTAAGCATGTGTTTAGGCGCTTTACTGGACCTGTTTTATAAATAACTGACAGACTTGAAATGATAAGAAAATGAACTTGTTATTTAATGATCCTGTTTTGGAAAGAAAAAATGTGTATTACTCATAAGTATTGCAGGTAGGAAGAAGTGGCTGATGATGAATAAGGTCAGATGAAGATGGATAAGGGAAAAAGCCAATAGTTGTTGCTGTGGCTTAAGCCCAGCCGGGAACTCAGAACCATGCAGCAGCTCGCTCACTCCCCACCAAGCCCTTCTTCCCCCCGGCTCCCGGAGGGATTGGAAGGAGAATCGAAAGAAAGTAATTCCCACAGGTTGAGATAAGAACAGCCCTGTAACTAAGGTATAACACAAATCACTACTGCTACCACCAGTAATAATAATGATAAAGGAAATAACAAGGGAAGAGAATACAACTGCTCACCACCCACCAACCGATACTCAGCCTGACCCAAGCAGTGATCTAGCCCTTCCAGGTAACTGCCCCCAGTTTATATACTGGTCATGATGTGCTGTGGTATGAATACCACTTTGGCTAGTTTGGGTCAGGTGTCCCGCCTCTGCTTCCTCCCCAGTTTCCCTTCCTCCGTGACAGAGCATGAGACTCAGAAAGTACTTGGTCAGAGTAAATATTACTGAGCAGCAACTAAAAATGTCAGTGTTATCAGCGCTGTTCCCAGGCTGAAAGTCAAAAACTCGATGGTCGATGACAAACTTAACATGAGCCGACAGTGTGCCGTATCCAGTGTGCCAACCGTATCCTGGGCTGCATGAAAATGAGCATGACCAGCAGGTCGAAGAAGGTGATCCTGCCCCTCTACTCTGCTGTCGTGAGACCTCACTTGCAGTATTGTGTACAGTTCTGGTGTCCTCAACATAAAAAGACCATGGAACTGTTGGAACAAGTCCAGAGGAGGGCCACAAGGATGATCAGGGGACTGGAGCACCTCCTGTATGAAGATAGGCTGGAAAAGTTGGTGCTGTTCAGCCTGGAGAAGAGAAGGCTGCGTGGAGACCTCATAGCAGCCTTCAAGTATCTGAAGGGGGCCTATAAGGCTGCGGGGAAGGGACTCTTTGTTAGGGCCTGTAGTGATAGGGCAAGGGGTAACAGGTTAAAACTTAAGCAGGGGAAGTCTAGATTGGATATAAGGAGGAAGTTCTTTACTGTGAGGTTGGTGAGGCACTGGAATGGGTTGCCCAGGGATGTTGTGAATGCTCCATCCCTGGTGGTGTTCAAGGGCAGGTTGGACAGAGCCTTGGGTGACATGGTTTAGTGGGAGGTGTCCCTGCCCATGGCAGGGGAGTTGGAACTCGATGATCTCAAGGTCCTTTCCAACTCTAATTATTCTATGATTCTATGGTTCATGGTAAAGTGCATCAATGGAAATAATTGTCAGGATGGGTTAGGGGTTTTATGCTCATCACAATTAAATATACAAATTAGAAAATGGTCCATTATATTTTCTTTTTCTTTCTTTCAAAAGTAATTGAAACTAAACATATATGGAAACTGAAAGTATTTGGTTATCTGAACCTTGGACTGGATAGGTACTTGGGACTTTCCTCAATTTACCTTGTCAATTCAAACTAACAGTAAATTTTTAAATTAGGTCTGGGTAGCTCACGTGCATTTTCCATATTTCTTACAAATTTTTATTTGAATTGTAGTTTTACAGTTTTAGCATGAATTTCTTCACGTACGATGAAACACGAGTGTGGAGGGGCTAGGAAGTATATTTTAAGTAATAACCTAAGAACTTGTAATACTGGCAACCATACTGCCTACTGGGCACTGTCTTGTTTCACACTGACATAACTAAGTTTGATCAATTTTAGTGCTCAGTATCCTGTGGAGTAGGGATTCAGCAAAGGGACATCTACTGCCTGCTGAAGGGCCTGGGTCAAGTGAATGAAGCAATGTGTAATCATGACACCCGGCCTGCTAGCAGGAGGCACTGCTGGCTGCCTGCATGCGTGCAGTACCAGTGGTTGGCAGATGAATGGCAAGAGGTAAGTAAGGCTTTCAACCTGTGTGAAGTAACTGAGTGATGTGTTAAGTTTTCTTTCTTCTTCCCCCTCCCGATTTGGATCCATATCTAAGAGCTGTTATGTTGCAGAATAACAAGTGTCCATGCTGGATATCTTGAAGGTCAAGCATGCAAAACTAAAAGGAGTGCTAAAAAATGTCACAGGCTTTGTTTACTCTCTTATACAGGATTTGCTTGTCTTCACTTGTAGACAAAAGCTCCGATAGAGCTCTGAGCAAGTCAGTGTTGATAACACCATGTAATCTGAACACAGAGTCCTTTACATAGTGCATAAAATGTCTAATAGAACCTAATTATGAAATGTCATTAAAAAAAATAAATCACTTTTTAAGAATAGAAATACAAATGAAATGTCAGCTGGAAGTAAAAACCTGGGAGGTAAAACCTTTGGTCAACAGTGTTTTCATGAAGGTTAATATAGAATATTACCAGAAAAGACAAGAAGCAAAATAAAACTCAGCATTCACCTACCAAGTATGTCATCAGATGTGATGATTGTTTTCTACATGCTAAAAATTTAGTAACTTTTGTATCCATGTATCCAAACACACAAACATATACAAAGGCAAAAAATTATGTGTAATACGTGAAAGGATGTGCAGAAGAGCCTGGCCCTTACTGTAACATGAAACAAAACTCAGCTTGTGCAGTTGTGGCATCCTAATAATCTGTGCTGTTAACTCGCTCAGGGAAACCCCCCTGAAACTTTGACTAGGAAGACTCAAAAGTCTCAAGGACATAATGCTGTAGAAGTGACCACTGATAACATACAGATAATTTGTTGGTGCTCTGCAAAGTCTGGATTGTATTCATGCAGTTTGGATTTACATGTTCCTCTGTTAAGCTATAATGAGGGGAAGTTAACAATATGTATTTCTTCCAAGTATTCTTATTGAAGCTATTGAAATCAGGAATTAGTGGAAGTGGCTCAGAATGTCCTTTTAGCACAAATATACACTTGCAGAGCATGAGGGTGAATTTTTGAATATTCCAGCTGGGTATTTGGAGTTCTCCAGTACAAATGCATTGTGTTTCACTGCATCTTCATAACTTCTTCTACATGGATATTGCTGTTTGCTTGGAATTCCTGTATTCAGTTCCCTTCTCTCACTAGATTCATATGTAGACCTTTACATATAGTATTAATAGTAGTTCAAGTGTTTACCCATCTGTACTCCTCTCCTGGTGCAGTGCTTTCTCCATCAGACTTGCAATATTCTGCCCAGCTGTCTCAGGTTTGAGTGCTCATGTGTCATTTCCTTGCCTCACCAGTCACAGCATAGCAGAAAACATTCCAGATCTGGCATTTCTCCAGCTTGCAGCTGGGAGGCTGGCTGACAGCAGCAGCCAGCATTCTCCTACCAAATAAAGACTAATGTATAAAGCATAGTTGGACTTGATGATCCTTGTGGGTCCCTTCCAACTTGAGATATTTTCTGATTCTATAATGAAAAGGATTCTTCTGCCTGTCCCCATTACCTCATGACCAGCTTATTCGTTATGTGCCTAATATTCTGAGCTTCTCCATGCCATTAAAAGATATGGGGTTTCTGTAAGTTACACCAGCCAACTGTAGCCACACTCAACCTCCTGGCACAAGTCCACACATTTGCATTCTCTGAGTGAACAGGTTTCTTAAAGGCTTTAATGTACGTATGGCTTCCCTCACTGGGCCACAGCCTCTTGTGGATCCACTGAGTGGGTAGGTAAGACTCTCATTAATTTACTTTTACTGCTTTCTCTGATTTCCTGCCATTCTCTTTGTTACCCCAGCTTTTCAAGAAAGAAGGCAATCATTCAGCAAGAGTTGGGGATTATAAGCACTTAATATCATGAGTCTTATATTTCTCCTTGAGGTCTTAGGACCTTACTTCTACTTTTGGTTCCCCAGTGCAATCTTTCCATTGACAAACTAAAGCATATTCAGCGAAGGGTCTCCAAATGGTTGGGGGCTGAAGCACTTGCCCTGTGAGGAAAGACTGAAGGAACTGTGTTTGTTCAGCCTATAGAAGAGACAGCTTTGGGCAGATCTGGCAGCAGTCTTCCAGTATCAACGAGGAAGTTACCAAGAAGATGAAGCCAGGCTCTCCACAGTGTGTGGTGGGAAGGCAAGAGGCAACAGGAGTGAAATGAAGCCAAAGAGGTTCAAATCGAATATTCTGAAAAACATTTTCTCTATGAGGACAATTCAGGCAGTAAAACAGGCTGAAAACCAGGGAATTTCAGTCTCCGTCTTCTGAGGTTTTTAAGATCCAACCCAATCAAGTTAGAGATTTCATCTGGCAGAGCTGTTTTACTGTACAACACCTGGATTTTGTGCTTCAAGTTGCTTCTTTGAGTCAATAATACAATTTGAACAATGGATTTGATCTCTGTGTCAGACCCTCATGAGTTTTCTAATTGTTTGTTATTGGGTTCAAATTACTATTAAGTTAGGTTCAGGTCTGACTATATTAGGTGTTATTATTGATTATTGCCTCTGCCAAGACTGGAGTTTGCATATTTGAGCCTTCCTTTTTTATCACAGCAGATTCAAACAGGTTAGTTGAGGCACCTGTAGCTGGGGACAGGCTGTTGATATGTATTACTTAGTCTGTACCTCCACTTTTCTGGCATCAAAGTTCCCATTCTCTCCTAGCAGAACTGTGATGACTCTCCATCACACCAGCTTGCCATGGGGAGAGGTCTGAGGACACTCAGGACAAAGGCATAGGCTCAACAGGCAGTGCTTTCCAAAGCTTCCATTGTTTCATTAATAGGCAGTTTTGTTTTCCTTTCTCTTATCAGTGTAATATTCCTTTTTCATGCAGAGGAGCTTTTGCACTCAACCTATAATCTTGGCCTGGCATTTTCATTTTCTCCTCTGACTCACCCAACAGTTACAGTGTCATGTTATTATACGCTATTGTTTTTTCAGATCATTAGAGGTACCTGAACTTTGAAAACAAAGTAAAGGATTTTGATACAGTGAATAATTCAGATAGCAGATGTCATAAAAGGTGCTGCTGTCTGGGTTTTACTGGTGTGTGGCAATGAGCAAATAACTTTGTTCTGTAAATGGCTAGTTCAAGTACAAAAATTGTGACTGTTTTTTCTCACTCTCAGTGCTTGGCATCATATAGAGGAAAGGAAATATATCGCAAGGTGAAGTGTGTGGATGAAAACCAGCTCCAAGTAGATGAAAGCTTCTGTGATCCTGCCACAAAGCCTCCATCAACCAAAAACTGCAGGATAGCTCCCTCTAAATACATTGTGTTTACAGGAGAACTGTCCCAGGTAAACTAATTATACTACTTGCACATCTTTTATGTAACTTTCCAATTACGAATGTTATATTGCTAATAAGTAGCAATATTGCTATATTGCTAATACAATATTGTTAACATTGTATAACTATTGCAGACCTTCATTTCTGCACACTGATGTACCAGCTCTGAGGTGGCACCCATCAACCAGATGAGATGTTTTCGCCAAAGCGAGGATCAGAGCTGACTTATCTGTAATTGCAATGCTGCAGAAAGTTTCAGTTTCTATAGAAATAATACCTGTGCATTTATTTTAGTGCTCAACCAGCTGTGGATTTGGCTACCAGCAGAGGATCACGTACTGTGTTGGAATCCATTCTGTTCAAAATCAGCACATTCATGGCCTTCAAACTGTAATGTACCAAGAATGCCCAGTAGAACCATCCCCATACATTTATAAATGTAATATCAAAGGATGTTCACAAGCAGCTACCTGGAGAGTCGGGAAGTGGACCAAAGTGAGTATAGATGTGCAAGCTCATTTTTGATAGTTGCCTTAAACAGAAATGAATGTCACGACTAATTTGCTGACATAATTATGTTAATTATTTACTACCTTCTAAACTAACTCTTCATGTCTATCTCCGTCTAGTGCTCAGTGTCTTGTGGAGTGGGGGTAAAGGAGAGAACTGTAGAATGTATGACTGAAAATGGCTTATCTAGTGACTTGTGCCTGCCACATTTAGAACCAGATGCCAGAAAGGTCTGCCATGAGGAAGAATGTAAGTGACAGCTGTAATTTTCAGCTGATGTTAATGTTTTTCCAGGTTACTTATATAAAAGCTATAAATATGTTTGGAGCACAATTATGCAAAATGAAGTCCTAAACCTAAGTTCTCTTCATGAAATATTAATATGATTTACTCATTCACTTTGAAGGTGAAATTCATACCACCTGCAAAGATATCCAGATTAAAAAAGGGATGAGAAAGGATGGTGAATACCGACTTAACATTAAGGGAAGGATGATAAAGGTAATCTTAATGAGTTTTTATGAGCACATATTTTTATGAAATAATACTGTTCTAATAAAGATCTTGCTAAAGGGTTGTATTTCCTCTTCCAGATTTATTGCTCAGGCATGCACTTAGAGAATCCCAAAGAATATTTGACATTGGTAAAAGGTGAAGCAGACAATTTTTCTGAAGTTTATGGACTCAGGTAAAAAAGTGGTTTTGTAACTTTTTGAAGTGCGTTTATGCCTTCCAAAGAGAATAAAATAATACTTTTTTTGAGAACAGATGAGTAGAACTTTTTTCCTTGGTTTTCTGTTTCGAATATTGAGGCATATAAACACACATGCAGAAATGTGGATACTTCAAAGCTGAAATTGTGTTAATTGCATTAAATGATTATTGAAAAATTCTGTCTTGACCGGAGTAGAAATGGCTTCAATCCATAGTAGTGTTTCAGCTGAGCCAAGATTAATACCTGTGCTTCTTGTTCGGTAACTGTTTAGTATATTTATGTGGCATAGTGCAATGCAATTATTTTCCACTATAAAGTTATGTTATGGAAAAATGTCAAAATGAAAACGATCTTTTCTATTCTTTAGGCTGCAAAATCCATATGAATGTCCTTTCAACGGAAGCAGAAGGCAAGACTGCGCCTGTCGAAATGATTACCTTGCAGCTGGCTTCACAATTTTTAGCAAAATAAGACTTGACGTAGCTTCCATGCAAATAAAAAGTAAGCATTTTGGCATTCTGTTGAGACTGCATGGTCATGAATACCAAATTACCACTTTGACCCACTTATAGATCCAGTTGCGCAGTTTTGGGCAAACTAAATTCTAATTTCCTTTAGGAAGTAAATGGAAATCAAAGAAAGAGAAACTGCCGCCTCTTCCCTTATTAGTTTGTCCCAAGTGGGCAAGTGTCAGAAATCTTACAAATTCATATTTTATATGCAAACTAGCCTCAGTTTCTAAGGTTTTGTTATCATTATTCCATTTCCTTTTAGTCCCTAGAATATATTTCTTGGGAAAGTCTTCCTATGCTGTAGTTAGTCCCTTCTCAGTCATTGGCAGACAGACTAAATGGACAGGGAATCTAGCAGCATTTTCAAGCCCCTGCCACCCCTGAAGGTGGCAAGGTGTCACACAGTCAGCTCACTTGGAGCTGTGTCCATGTGCACACCCATCCTCCTCTTAAGCCCCTTCTATCTCAGAAAGAAAACTGGGCTTGTTGGACTGATGTTGCATTAACCAAAACGGACTGTTTAAAACGTAGTTTCTAAAAAACATGAAAAAGCCCCTTGAAAAACCAAACAAAACCCCCACTCAATACAAACCAAACCAACCCCCCTTCCTCATGTTAATGCCTTTTCACACTGTTTTCACCTGAACTTCTAAAGCAGCAGATTCAGCTTTGAGTAATTTTCTGTCTTCTAGCCACAGATTTTCTTTTTGCTCAGACTATACTTGGGAGAGCAGTTCCTTTTGCTACAGCTGGAGACTGCTACAGTGCTGCCAGATGTCCACAGGTATGTACGATTTCTTATCTCCTTGAAACGTGCATGTAAAAGTGTGGTTGGGGAAATAATCTGTGTGACCTGTTTAGAACTATAAGGCTCTAAACCAACAAGCTATTCTGTCTAGTCTGTGTACTACATTAACAGGTACTTTTTTCCTTTCTTCTCTCCTGTTGCACCATCTCTCCGCTCTTTAGTGAGTATGCTCAGGTGTACAATAATAGGCATAGTACATGCATTAAATATATTTCCTAGCATTAATGTAATGTAATGGGGTAGATAATGTACAATTATACATGATAATAATAATAATAACAATAATGTACAATCCTACATAATGGTAATGGAGTGGGGGGGGAAGTGGTTTAGTCCACACTTTCTCTCTAGGCTTCATGTATGTATATCCAGCTTTCTATGTATTTCCTCTATTGCTCTCCTTCCCTCTGGATGTGATGTATTCTTTGTTTCCCCTAACCTCTTCTCAATCTTTGTTCTCCACCAGTAAGGAAGAGGAGGAAAATCCCTTTGCTGCAATCCTGCAGAATTTTTCTTGTCTTTTCTCTGTTTCTCTCCCTGTGCTTCCTATCTTTGAAGACTACCTATTTATCAGTGTAATCCTGTTGAGCAGCATAATTTAAAATTTATACATCCATCAGTGTCTCTACATTAGTGGTTTAGTTTGGATTGGATGGTGCTTTTTAAATTAATCTCTGTATTGTCCCATTTTACTGTTTGTGGGTTCACATCATGGAGCAATCTTGAAAAACATGAACAATGTCTTTTGGATGAAGTTAAATCAAACAATGAGCTCCAGAAGAAGGATCTTAAGGCACTCTAACTGCTAATGTGGACTCAATCTATGGGTCTAGATGAAAGTTAGTCCAAAGTAAAACCCCAATCTGTGTACAGGCATTGGGCTCTCTAACTCAATGTTTTCACTCTATATGTATGCTCATACTGCAGTGCCCTTGCTAATGCAGCCATAGCCCTAGTCTGAACTAGTCAACCTAGGCTGCCTTTGGAGTCCATTGGCAGAAATGGGAGTCCTAGAAAACAGTTTGGCTAGTCTTACCCTATTAGATACCTTAGGATGAGGTCAGCTGTCCTCTGAAAGTGCGTATTTCTTTTTCTGTAGCTCCCTTTAAAAGAGAGATAAGATCGACCAGCTTAGACTTGCATGGAAGTGAATCCCTGTTGTCCATCTATACCTAGGTGCTTAAACTTAAGACAGGCTATAGGGGTGGATGTATTCAAGGCCAGCTAGAGACTATTTATGTACAATTTAGATACAAATGAAGTGCCTAAGTTAGGCAGACCCCTGGCAAAAAACAGTTAGGGTATTGCATGCCTTCAACCTGCAGATTCTTTGGGCTTAGTACAATACAAATCTACTTGCAATCTGTTACTTCTGTTGGGAAGTCATCCTGCTTACATGGCTTTGCACTTAGGCATTTCCATCTGTAAGATCTGCACTGAAACTAGCACTTTTAGTGCAGTAAAAAGGCCTACATTCCTGCACTATCAAGACTTTGATCTGTTCCTGGCCTTGAGTATGCTGCATGACACATCAGAGAGCTGTTAAGCTGTCATTATAGTTGTACATAGCACTTCTCATTTATTTTTGCCAAATGATATCACTGTGAGTGAAGTTACTTCTGTCCTATTAATTGTGGAAAGCATTTCACGCCATTTATATGAATTTCCTCCAGATGCTTTATTCATTACATGGAAATCTTCACCTTTTTTGGCACTTGAAGCAACCTACCCTATCCATATATTAGTTCATTCTGAGTATATGAGTGCTATAAACACAGAAATTTTACACAAAACTGCTCTCTAATCTGCAATATCAAATGCTACAATACTGACTTTTTTAATGAAAAATTTCCAGTAAATCACAAGAATAAAGGCTGAACACTGTACTTTAATACATGCGCACATACATATACCCACAAACACATTCATATATAAATATAGGTATGTCTGACTATGACAATATTAAGCAATAAAATACAGAAGCCACCATATGTAGTAGAAACATCATCTTTGCTAAAGCTTTGATCTCAGGATTTGGCAATTTTAGCTAGGTTTGAATACAGAAATTCAGGCCTTCAGTGAATTGTATGGAAGTGTGCAGGTGTTTTCTGACTGTAGTTCTGCCATTTGACCATTTGGCTCTTTGTGGAGGCAGTACTTCTTTCCAACACGCTGCACTGGTGTGAATGCAGTTTCATAATTTCATCATTTTCTGTACCCCAGTAGATTTACCAAGGCATTGCAGCTTGCTGCTTTTAATATATTTCTTATTCTCATATGAACTGATTCTGTTTTAATGCTAATCTTCAAAGAGAGTGTTTTTTGCATATGCAAATACTTTAGAATCAATAAATTGTTATGAGTGGTTTGTATTGCAAAACATTTCATATAGCAATGTATTTATTTGTTTTAACCTCCATATATGTTCCTGTTTAATTATGTTATTTGTTATACTCAAAAAGAAATGGATGATGACGATGCTTGGCCAGAGTGCTTGCAAAAATTAGAGAATTGGATGGCTAAGGAATGATTGTCTGTAATTTCCAGATAGCAGTAAGTCCTGACCATCTGATGTCCAAAAAGTTCAGGCACTTAAAAAAAAGTATTTAATTCTTGCCTGATGCAAGTTTGTACATTTTGTAAATTAAAATTTAATATGTAGAAATGAGGCTAAAAGAATTGTCTGATGTTATTTCTGAATTCAGACTGCAGACAGATGCTACAGATCAGCTGATGCACAAGTGGCACTTACTGCAGAATTGTTTGTGTGTCTGTCCTGCAGATATGTCCTGGGTATAGTGCAGTTTAACTAAACCAGATTAAGTACACACCTGCGAGTACTTAATATCTATCTAGATATACCCTAAGTGATATGTGCAGATATGCCAATGTAAAGTGTTTTAGTGTTTTGAGCTTTGCTTATCAGTTTTGTATTTTACCTTCTGCCTTTTTTTTGTTTTATTAGGGACAGTTCAGCATTAACTTGGCTGGTACGGGTCTGAGATTATCCAGTACAGTTAAGTGGATTGCTCAGGGCAACTATGCAATTGCTGACATACACAAATCCCATGTAAGTCAATATTGTTTTCCTTTACCTGCTCTTACTACTTGAATATCGTGCCTCCAGAGGCGCAAGTGATGAGTCTCTAGTGAAAGCTAGTTGTGAATCAAAAGTAGTGCCCAAGGTCTCTGACCCATCTAAGTCTTCTTCCAGATGTAATGCAAAAACTATGTTTAATCACACTGCCCAGAATCTAGTCCAGATCAACACTGCTTGCCTGCCCTTCTCTTGCTGATTTTAAGAGCCTATTGTTACATTAATCAGGTTCATTAAAAGTTTTGAAGATATCTAATAATACATAAAAAATCCCAAACCAACCAAAAACCAAACCCACACACCCCCAAAAAAAGCATTTTATTTAAGATACACTGTTACAGAGTATCCTTATAGATTGCTTACCTCCAACTTTATTTGTGTGGGAAACCAAATTCTTCAGGAACGGTAAGTATGCACAGTTTAAGACAACATGGGATGGTAGGCTGGGAAAAAGGTGTATGGCAGTGCTGTTGAAGGACCTTTGTGTCAGTTTCGCTAATTTGATGCTGTGTTTTGGTTTAGTATTTGTAGGTACAATTTGTCAAAGTGCCTACTGTGTGCAAACCTCAAGGAGCTTTTTCCACAGCTGTGACTTCAATTGCATTTGTTGGTTGACTATTCTCTCTCTCTGTTTCCCAGGATGGTACTAAAATATATGGAAGATGTGGAGGATTTTGTGGAAAATGTATTCCTAACACAATTATTGGTCTCCAACTTCAAATACAGTGAGAACTCTGATGTGGTAAGAGCATCAAAGGAGGGACATCTGTCATTTAGGTGCAAATTGCAGGTGCTGTGTATATATACATATATTGTAATTCTTTTATCTCTGTAATGCTCATTGCTGTAATGCTCACTACTAAGGATTCCTGTTTTCTTCAGTATTTATTCAGGGATGTATTACCTGTCTGTGGGCTAGCAAGTGCATAAATCGCGGTCACAAACCTTCAGGTTTTAATAGAGAGGCATTAATTCAATGTGCAGCATATATTAGCAAGTAAATTGCACTGAGGTTACTACCATGAGAAACACTCTAAATTGTACCAAAATCTTAATATTTCACCTGCAACTAATCAGTGCAATTCTTTTTACAGTATTCAGTAAAATTTATACTCTACTGGTTTTCTTGATCAACTGTACTAAAATACAGACAGAAAGGAGTTATTGCTATGTAGAGAAGACAGGTAATAATTTCAAATACTTCTAATTTTGTGAAACCTTTTAGGAATTGTCTGTCAACAACTTACAGCAGGAAAGTATATAGCCAACATACTTGAGGCAGTTTCTATAGATCTGTGTGTTCCTCTGTCAGTAAAAGCACATTTTTTTCCCCATCCCTTTCATTATATTCTTTGTGGTGCTCAAATACTAGCAGTAATCCTGAGAAGTGTGGTTTAACCTCTGTAGTCTCTATAGCATGTTAAACATCTAGGCTTAGTTTTGTTGTGGTTACAGGAAAAGAAAATAAGTAAACAATTTGCTTGGAAATCTGATTTTCAATCCTCATCTCTTTTCCAAATATACTGTAAAAGCAGTGTGTTCTGTTTACTCTAGCATCTTGTATGTGATTGTATGAATATGTATTTACTTAAACACTTTCCATCTCCACCTTACTCCTTTATACTGGCCAATGGTATATTAGTAAAGGCTGTAGTGTGTGCCCCTCTTATATTCCAATTCAACATGGTTTTCAATAACCTTACTGAAAACCCTGGGCAGAGGTAGCATCAAGCCCAGCAGTATTTTTGGTGTCCATCTTTAGTTCAGTTTGGGTTTTCAGTGTTTGTTAATACAGCTCTAACATCTGGTAGTTAAAATTATTTCTTCCAGAAAAGTAAGCGTATGGAAAGTGTCAAGGTTTAAAAAATAATCTAGCTCTTTGATCTGCTGTTTAGTATTCCTGTGCAAATATATGCGTATAAAGATAATACATTTCAGGGCCAACTCTCAGGTATTCAGAATAAAATTTTCTACACACCTAGTAACATACATTATGTACCAGAGAACTGTACATGCTTTTTCTGACAATATGCGTTCTGTAAACCAAATACTTGTTTTGAATGCCAGTACAATTGGTAGGTCAAATGGCAGCTATATCGTACTTTTACCCACAAAGAGTTAGCCAGGAATTAGCAATATGTATTAATTACAAACAATACTGTACCACACAAGTGTAAGCAGCTACTTTTTAGATAACACATGTACGTAATTATTTTGTGATCTCTGCATCAGAAATGTATTTTTGCACTATGTGCCTTATATTAGTTGTAAACATTAATAAGAATATAAAAATGTTATTTTCCTAGAAATGTTTACATTTATAATTAAAATCTTGTAATTTATAAAATATTTATATAATAAATGTGCTTGTGTGAATGGTACCAGAGTACTTTTGCCTTTTTTTGTTTGGTTGGTTTTGGTATCAAATGCTTAGTACTGAATGTTACAAAAATATTTCAACTTATTTGTGCACAGAATAAGTACATTCTTAATACCTCTTTACAGTAATATGCATGGATTTATGTTGGAATAACTGCCACATAAGCAGGTTATAGTCACAGGAGTATTTTCCATGGTAACAAATCCCACTTCAGAGGTATAAACTCCATGTCTGTGTGCTCTTTCTAGTCGACCCCCCATATTCACTTATACCTTTCCTGGGAGGTTGCCCTGTACATTGTTCGCTGAAATAATGTAGAAATCTGAAATAATCTTCCTTGTGCTGAACTGAGATCAATTCCTTTATAGTATGGTCCCTTGACATCTGCTTTGGCAGAAGGGGAGCTGCAGTCCCCATCCCCAGGAGGACCATTTTCTCCTCACCCCTGAACTCCAGTTAAGGGCTAGGAAACATTTAACTCTGCTGCCACAAAATCAGTCTGAATATCTACTGAAAAGACACTCCAAAAAGTGACTTTTAACCCAATATTCAATGCTGTTTTAATTGAATAATGGTAGTGATTTTTGAGTAAAAATCTATTTTCTATAATTGTAACAAACTCCATGACCCAACATCAACTTCTACATAAACCAGCACTGTATTGTGTTGTAGTTTTCTGAATCTTTTCTTTCTCTTATTGTTGCTTTGCAGTTTCAGCCCTAATGCAGGGAGAGAGTACTTGTGTGTTCTGGCTTTTTGTGAATTCCTTGTGGGAGGATTTTGATTTTGTTGAGAAAAAGGGTATAGTCAGTCACCCCATTTCAACTTATTTTCATCCCAAGGGCAATTTAAGAAAAACGTGAGCTTGATGATCAGTTCTGAAGAATTTGATGATATTTTGATGATGATTTGATGAAGACTTGATGATGCTGACATGGCTTAAAGTCCATGCAATAAAATGAGGATCATGGGTTCTACAATGCAGGATGATGTTCCCATCTCCTTTAACTGACATTGCTGTGGATTTCATCCTACTGAGCAGGACTGATGCTGCCAGAGCGCTAGGGTGCTCCATGAGAGTGCTGCGAGCTCCACCTCGTGGATCTGAGCGTGCCGAGCTGCCCATGGCTGGAAGCACCCACAGAGTTCTCCAGCTTTGGCAGATGCTGAGGAAATGAAATGCTGAGCCGTTCTGTCACTATTCCATGCAGAGAAAATAATAATTAGGGAATGGTAATAGTTAAAGATGATTGCAACAATGCACTGTTAGCTGTCTTCTAGGACTTCTTAAATCCCATTCAAATATTAGGTGACACAACTGCACTCATTTACTTGTGTGTATGCACACACACACACACAGTTAGGGTTTATCTGAATATTGAATGCTGAAGATGGACTAGATGTATAAGACCTTGTTGCTCACATTTACCTAACAAAATGTCACTTCATGTGCTATGAAATGGTGTACTGCCATGTGGCAGTACTTGTGACATCCCTTGATCAAGACATCATCTTGACGTCTTCTACCTGTATTTCCCCAAAGCTTATATCTTTGAGGTAGCAGAGGAGCTGGAAATCCAGAAACCCTGGCTCTGGATCCACTAACAGGTCTCCGTCCTATCTGAATTCTTCCTGGCATGGTTTGTTGTGCCACTCTTCCTGTAGAAAAAAGCAGAATATGTTCAGGTGCTTGAGCCAGGACATGTGTGTGTTGTACAATAAGGTGATCCTCCTATGTTCATGGGAAGAGCTATGACTGTGTGATTTCAGCATGTGTATGGGTTTATACAGGTTTGTGATGGGTGGTCATGTATGTTTCTTATCTCACTGAAAGATTATAATACCCAAGACATACTAAAAAAATTGAGGGAAAGCTTTGGGGTTTTTCTTTTGCCCCTGTAAACTGGAATATATTTAGCATAACTTCTCAGTTTTGTTGACTATTTGAAATAAAGGTCACATGCATCAAGGATCTGGTTTTGTCTTTGCAATTTTTTGCAGTTACACTGAGATCCCTCAGAAATTAAGAATCTGAGTAAAATATTGCTATCCTCCAAGTATTGCAGGGCTTTAACTGAGTTTAGTGAGGAGTGTGAGGGGTCAGTTTTTATTGTTTCCATAAAGAATAGATCTGTGAAAACTGATGTTCCGTAGCTATCAAAACTGATCTTGAATTAGAACAGAAATATGCTGTAATACTTAAACCTTAACTCTAAAAATAGAGAACAAGAATGCTATGTGCAAAGATAAGTTTGAAGCAAGAGAACTGAATATTTAAATAGAGAATGAATATTAAAATGAGCATCATATATAAAGATCTTGGTTGCTATTTCATAGTATTCCATGTTGGCAGTTAATGCATACTGGCCTTATTTATAAATTGAAGCAATTCCCAATTGCAGTCCAAAGAAGCCCATCAGGACCTTTTCCAAAAATTAACTTCATGATACAATAGATTTCCATATTTCTACTTTTGTAGAAATTGAACCATGAAATACCGAAGGCTTACTCATGTTTTAAACAGTTACGTGGAATCTCAATGCAGTTAAAAGTATGACTGGAGATCAGTATGGCAGAATCGATACAAGTTAATGTCCTCCAGGCTAGAGACTGGCAACCCTAGCATTTGTATCCTACGGATAGCTCATGGTCTCTCTTGGCCTGCTTTGCTCTGCGGTGGTACTTGGCCACCTTTTCCTAAGCCTTTATGATCTTCAGGATGGTCTCATTGAGTCTAAGCATTAAAAAAACTTTGAAGGGGCCTCATCAGCCTCTCTTTTTCTCTCTGGTGTGCTTTGGAAATAGGCTGACTAGATCATAGAAAAAATAAAGTATTGCTTTTGAAGCGCATTCCTGCTTCACAATACTGGCTTTTCTTCAGACAGAGCAGGAGCTGTGATGACAGCAGGGGAAAATCACCCGTGTTTTGTTCAAACAGAAGAACAAGCTACCTGACTTGCAGCTGAATCTGACATTTAATCTTCTCATCCTCAGAAGGTGGTTTGCTTTTGCACAATTAAGTTTATTTTGCAATACCATAGCTTGAGAGGCTTCTCTGGGCTTTGTTTATTCTGGCTTTAGAGAAGCAATCTGTGCTCTGTTTCTGATAAATTTCTCCTTGTGTTCAGTTATGACAGATATTCCTTTGAATTGACTGTATAAAAATACTGTAGCAGCACAGCAGAGCAAAGATGTAACTGCATTTATGTCTATATTCTGCCTTTAAACATGAACAGCTGTGCATGCGTTCATTTGTTTCATGTCTGATTCTGTGCTGCCATCCAGAACCTTTTCCTTTTTAATAAACAAATGTTTCTTTCTTTAATCTGTGTGGTTTATCTCTGTTCCTACAATAAAATTTTCTTGTCCACATATGTTTTTCAAATCTTATTTGTACAATTAAGCAAAGCATGCAATAGGGAGAGCTCACGCTGTAAATGATAGAGAACCACTCGCACTCTCTGAGTACCTGAAATAAAACAAGATATTTCTGTCTTGCACATCATTACTATTTCGTTTTGGAAAGCAAAGCCCCACATTTATGAATACTGAAAGACTCTTTTTGAAATCACTGTATGGTCTTATTTTACAGTCTGATTTACAGAAGCAATAAACAGTCAAGGAGAGCTCATGAATTTTCTATATGCAAAAAGCTAGAATGATTCATAGCACCAGCATATATTTATGCCTGCTAGTATGAAATCCTTTTTTGCACTTCAGTTGTCTCTGGCGGTCAGTCATTGATCATAGTAATGACATTCATGGTCAGTTCATCATTCTCGGGGAGTTTTTTGATGTTCCTCTGGAAGCTGGAGTAATTAAAAGTGTGGTTGCACAGAATACAAGTTGAAATTTTGCTTGTAAAACCAAGGGGCAGAAAGTTTCTTTTTAGTGCTTTGTATTTAAAGCGTCTTGCAAAAAAACCAAGGTTTGTTGTAGGAATGTTTATTTAACACCTCAGTAAAGAAAGCAGCAGCCCTGCTAATATGTGTGTTCCTGGAAGGTCTGCAACTCAGAGCTAAGCGAGCTGCCACCAGTAGCCCCTTTCATCAGGGTTTACAAGGTATTTAACTAAGATTTCTTTTGCCCTTCAATTATTGTTTTCTGTCTCGAGTTTATTACTACTTTTGCCACAAAACTAATTGTTCCCAGTTCGTTAACTAAATTCCTGCTTGCAACTTCTGGGAGAGAAGGGAAAAAGGAAAGTAAATTCATACCTACTGCCTCAAAGGGAAAACACACAACGTGTGTGTTAACATAAAAGCAGTACTAGGAAGTGCACAGTAAAAAAGGACATTATTTTGCTTCTAATGTCCCCTCTCCTATGCCAGAATTAGAGATTCATTGCTGCTCTTTCTTATGTGGCTGGGTATATTTTTGGTATTATGCTGTCAAATATTTACTCAGAGGGATTATTTTGAGACAGATCTATGGAGAATGCAGATAGATAGGCATAAAAAAAGGGAGATTTTCTTTGGACTGGAAGCACACCCTCCTGCAATGTGTTTGCCCGGCCAGCTGTCGACAGCATTGCTTCATATGACATTCAATGTTCAGAATATTTTCAAAGCAGTGAAGGAAGCAAACTCTGGAACGCTCTTCCCAGCAGTAACTTACACCTCTGTTTAAGCAGAGGGAAAATCTCTAAAATGGAAACAAGCTTCTGGGTACCTGAAAATCTTGGTACAGCCAAAACCCCCACCATTGTTATAAGTGTCGTTGTGTTGTTAACAGCCATAACAAATTATATAGAAGCTGTAAGAATGATAAAATTTTAATCAAAAGTATATCTAAAGGCAATTCTGTGCTGTGCAGTGTCTTCTCTCTGTGTTTGCTCTGTGTACCACAAACATTCTTTAATATCCTTTGGGTGAGCCTGATGATTCTAACCAAAACAACCATCTTCTGGAGAACTTAGTCCTTCAAAATCTTTTCTTTCTGCTTTACTTAGTGAGCAAAGTGAGGTATCATACTTTTAAGTTATTGCCGTTGAAACACACATTCAACCAGCCACGTATTTAAATATTTCTACCCATTCCCCCCCATACACACTCCTTATAAGCCAGCTGCATTTTCCATGTCAGAAGGCAGAAGCTGCCACAAGCCTGAGATGCAGCTTCACAAAGCTTTGGGGTTTTTTGTAAAGTAGTACATTACCAAAAAACCCTCTGTGAATTAGTGTGGCCACTGTTCACTGCAATAAAAGACTTCTGGCTCTGATTCCACAAGTCACCATAGCAGGGTGTATTTCTAGCCCTTCACTGAATCCCAGTAATATGTGTGTAATTCTGCACTGGTGCACGGACCTAGGGTGGGGAATATAGTTCCACATGCTTGAGACCTCAGGGGTTTTTTGGGCATTTGTTCCCGGCCATGTGTCTTCTTCTAGTATTTTGTCCAGGACAAAACATGTGGTTATTTTGCATAATATACTATTACTAATAGGAATACAGGAGAAATGTTGCAACACAGAAACTTTTATGGCATTTTTTTGATCAGGAGTTGCTATTCGGAATTTCTGTTGTATTAGAAATGTTGCTGGTTATATTCCCCATAGCTACACTAGAATCACTTACTCTGAAAGTAGAATTTTCATGCCAATCTGAGGGAGTATTTTGCTTTAAAGGTCTATCTAGTTGTATATTGTGCTGCTAATACACACTGCCTTTATCATATGTGCCAAAGCTAAATGATGTGATCAGTGCCATGCCAAGTTAGAGCTAAAAATGTCAGAATATTAGATATGAGGACATTAATATAATCTCTCGACATTCAGGAGACAGACTGTCCTCCCTACATAGCTGCAACTAGTAGATGATAGTCTCCAACATAGATCTTCTGCCTAAGAAGAGCATGCTCCTAACTGCTGAATTAAGGAGCATGTCAGTGAATCTCCCTTACGTATACAAACCCCCTGCTTGTTCAGCTGGTAAGAGATTTTGTTTTCCTCCCTCACCTCATTGACTCAGTCCTTGTTCCAGTGATAGCGTGCTGATCCTCTGTCTATGAGCCATGAAGGAGGGAGCTGCTTCCATCCTGTGTGGATTTCAGTGGTCAGTGTGGAGCTCACGTCTTAGCATCACCTAGAGGCAATGTGGTAGCTGGTTCCCCAGAAGCACTGACCTATCAGTCTCATAACCAAGCCCTATCTCTTTCTGCAGGAGCATCAAGAAGCCTGGATGTCCCGTGGTGCAGCTGTGCCTCACACAACATGGCAGGGCACCTCTGAAGCTTGGCACTGGGATGTCTGCTGTGTCCTGTACAGGATAGATCTCCTTCTGTCCAGCTGAAGTTCAGAAGCCACCTGCCTTTCAGCATATTGGAAATAGTAAGGCAAATTAAATATGAGAGATGTCTTCTTCAAATCTCAAAATGTCTGGTTTAGGGGTTTTGACTGTTCTTAGCATTTATTACCTGTAACAAATTTCACAAGTTCATCACTGTAATAAGGAGAAGCTTCAGCTGGCGTCAATGGTCTATTTTATAATGTCCTATACAAACAGAGGCCTCAGGGCAGGATGACTGCTAACACACTGAGCAGTGAAAGGCATAAGGTAACATACGCTATTAAAAAGTGGGAAATCACTTTGATAAAATTTTGATGAAATCATCAATTTACCAGTTTGATGATTTCCCATCCAGCTCCCTACACACCTGCATTACAGTCAAAGGTACCTCTTAACAAGGAAATATGGCTATCCAGACAAGAAATATTAAACAAGTGTTGCCAGGCATCAAATAAAACCTTGCCTTCATGGCTACATCTACCCTACTAAGTAGTGGCACAGCATAGCCCACCTCCGTATGTCTATAGGTATAAATCCCTGCTACAAGGCAGGGATTCCTGCTTCCTGCAGGGAGCCTCTGGCACGTGCTGCTCCCAAATGTGCCTGCATACTGTCTGTACAGGCCAAAACAGCACCAAAAAACGTGGGAGGCAGTGGAGGATGAAACACTCACTAATACATCGCTATGCATGGGGCTGTTGTGCTGGGGCACCATCACCCTTCCCTCTTCTCATTAGCAGCAATGCTAAATTGGATCAGTGATTTTCCCTGGGTGCATTTTGAAGGAGGCGGATGCTCACTTGAGGAAAGCATCGAATTTTTAAGAAGTTGCAAAAGAGTCTGTAATTCTGGCAGATTGTGAGGGAGAGGAAGTTTGTGGGTTTGAATAATACAAAGTGGCGCCAGCTCCTCGGCTTCTATTCCAGGGGAAATTTTATTAACAGGTGGGAAATAGAACCTGACTTCAGATTCCTCTATCACAGACCTCTCAGATACAATGCCCTTGGCTAACAAGGCAGCAGCAGGAGGGCTGGCTGTAAGGTGTCTATGGGCAGAGCTGACACAGACGGATTGTCATGATGAGCCTCTGCAGGCTCGGCACGTCTCTTGGAAACCCACAGTGTGGCGTGTTTGTTCAGTACAGATCTGTTTTGTGTGCTGGAAAGAGCATGCTCTGTGTTTTGGTGGAGGTGGAGGGAGGGAGGAGCTATGCAACAGCTCTTAGAACGGGTGTCTGGGGCAGTGTTTACTCAGAAAGCCCCTTGCTGCGGTGCAGCTCCCTGACCAGCTCGCACTAACTCAGGTTAGAAACCCGGGACAGAAGTTCACAAGTTAGGACTGGGGAACATCTGGTTCACATTTACGCAGAAGAGTTTGCATCAGACATCAACTGCTTGGACCGACAGAGAGAGGGAGTGTATTTCCCAATCATCTTCAGACTAGGCGCAGTTTCTGAACTTGAACTAATGAATTAGGGCTGAAGGAAGCCGTTTGAAATCAGATGGCTGAAACAGAGACATTCTCAGAGAAGACATAACTGTTTATGTCAGCAGCCTGATTTCTCTTCCCCCTTTATTGCGCCAACTTTCATAAGAATCTGCATACAGCCTTTGGGAGAAATATTTGGCCTGCAAATGGGAAGGTTTGCTCAGCAGCACAGTAAAACTGCAGGAGCTCTAAAATGCTCATTTTACGGTATCGTGTGCACTGACAGCA
>JANHGB010012637.1:7866-18258 GCA_026283785.1 Coracopsis vasa | reverse complement strand
GCTGATGAGGACAGTAAGTATGACTAATACCACAGCTACTGCCACAACTTCCTTGGGCGACCCATTCCAGTGCCTCAGCACCCTCACAGTACAGAACTTGTAGAATACTACTATATATTTGAGATTAAGAGGTCAAGCATGACTTGTCCCTGTCTTTACAGAGATAAAGTACTAATAGACACTTGGAACCACAGTGATGCTAACACAATGCTAGCAGAAATATGTGAAATTAGTAGCTTGTTCTGCAAGGGCTGAATTAACAATTCCTTTTTCTCAATTTGCATAATTTGCTTTACTAAATGATTAGTGCCTTTAAAACCTAGGAAAGTAACTATGAGCATGGATGGTCAGATAAGACTGAGATTAGACAGGACTTAATTAGTACTTTTCTACTTTTCCTAGGTCTGACTCTCACCTATTATTTTGTTAATAAAAAATAATAATAATAAAAAAATCCAACTCACTTAAGTAGAAATCAAGAGGTAGAGTGATAGCCTATTACTAAAAAAAAAAAAAAAAAAAAAAAAAAAAAAAAACCAAATAAAAATGGTTTGACAATATTACCTTCTTCATACTTAAAACTACCTTAGCCGAAGCAGAAAAAGAGGACCAAGAGATTTTTAGACAGATCATTATAGGGAAAGTTTCAAACAACTGTTATTTAAGCTTGTCCTTTTATAAGTCAAACCATCTATTTTGCATATATCTTAAAATGTTTTGGAGTATATTTAGGGCACCTTTGCTGTGTTCAGTTTTATCACATATAGAGATGTATGTGTAACACTGAGGATCATACAGACCTTCCAAATTTTTTTATTCAAAACTCCCTACAGCCACAGTAGCTTCGGTACCTAATGGAACACTCAGTAGTGAAAGAGTCAGTACTCACAAGTAATCTTTTGTCATCAGGATGAAAGGTTAAAAAAGAAATAAAATTATCAATTTAATCAGCTAGACAATCAAGATGTTCAAGGTATAGCTCTTCCTTTGCTAACTAGGATATCTTCCTCACTACTCCATACCCAAAAGACTGTTTAAGACCCTGAAAATGCATTTAAACCTAAAAAAGAAAGTATCATAAAACTTTGTTACATTTTTTTTGCAGATTAATAAGCATAAAAGCCTTCTTCAGTGTCAAAAATGAAATAAATTATACTTCACAGTATAGCAAATCAAGAACCATCTCAAACGACCAGGTCTTCCAGGAGACCATCATAGTAATGCCAAGACACACAAAGCAAACAACAGGGATTAAAAGTAAAATGATCCATTTTTCCTGGTCAATTAGGCTAAAATGCATTACGAGCCACTTAAATCTGTTTCTAAAATATTGGAAATCACAGTGACAGTTCAGCTCTACAACCACAGACCATCAAGGTAATTAAACAATCAAGTTAGGACATGCTCTGCAGAAGCACATTGGCACTAAACTCCATGATGGTGCAGGCGTAGAAATCACCTACTTTGCTCAAAACCACTGTTACAAGCTGCCTCCAGCAAGCTGTGAAGAAGGACACCTTGTCTTTATCCTAGGAGGCTGAGGATGGGTGGTGGCTTCTCCCATTTCCCATGCTCTCTACTGACACCAGCTTGGATGGAGAGGCTGCAACTGACCATGCAGGAGCTCATGTCTTTGGTGGCCTCCTCTTCTTGCTCCTGGCCCAGGTCTCAGCTTCATCACACAGTCCTTTGAAAGAGGTCTGTGAAGGTTTTAGTGACATAGCCCTACCTGGTTGGGAGATTCAGACAACTAACACCTTACAAAAATAACTGATCATAGCTGCCAGTCTGAAGTCCAAGGCCAATCTAGACCTTGTTTTTTAAAACAAGTGCATTCTAACAAAACTACTTTTTAGATACCCAGCATATTTTAACTACCACCTCCTCTTCTTCCAGATTTTATGTGTTTTTAATGAAAGTCTAATTACCATCCAGATACCATCTGAAGCAATGCTTGAGGAAAAAAAAAAGCATAACTTAGAAATTCATAAAATATACATTAATTATTTTTCTAACATGATTAAAGTGTATAAATTTAGAATTTGTGTAAATATATGTTAAAACACTTTAATATATACAGACAGAGTATGTACATAATCCTCATGGTTAGCAAAAGAAAATACTGAATTACACCAGCCAACGAGAATCAACCTTTCTTTAGAAAAATACTTAGGAAGCACAAATGCAAAACAAGATGAAAATCAATTATTTAAATCAAGGTTTCCAATTTCACAATTAAAATCATGATTAAAATTGGCAATTTAAATGACTTTGATCTAAATCAATCCCCTTGCTGTGAAACCAGCTATTTATTTTATTTGTCATCATTATTGTTGTCAGAGCACCCTGACGAAAAAATTGTTTGTAAATGTGCAAGTGTATATTTCTTTATGAATACACTTTGTTCTACATGTTTGTAATTCATTTATGACAAGAGCATTAGCTACACCTTAGCACACCTATGACACAACTCTATTTATGACAAAATAATATTAAATGGTAATCGTATTTTGTAAGTGATGTTATTTCCCATTCTTTCATAATATCACATTATTGCAAGACAATTCTCAACTGAGTTTCAGATCACCAACAGACATGCCAGTCACAAACACTGTGACAAAAACTGTAAACCTCCCATTTGGCATCCAGCATTCCTCAGAGACAACAAAAACCTTACCTGATCTGTAAAACCATATGATGCCAGGTCCTATGTTGAGTGCTAGGGTCACCCAAAGTAGCACCAGCACAACTTTCAAATCCCTTCAAAGCCCATTTCACCAGCTGGAGATGGCTATAGGCAAAGGTTCTTTGGACTTGCCTTTTTATCCTGCATTCCTGAAAATGTGTCATACACATGTCTTCATTCACTCACTCATTCATTCAGCCATCCATAATGTATTCAGAAAGAAGCTGAGGTCCTAAAGACACTATATTTCTACAGACTTTACAAAGGGAAATTCCCAGGAGAAAGGTTGGAGGCCCAGGTCTCAACTTAAATGACCTCTTGAGGGGTGGGTAAGAGTCCCAGGTGGGGCTGATCAGGGAAACAAAGTTAGTGCACTCCAGGTCCAGCCAGGTATGTTGCAGCAGAGAGTAACGTACAAATTAGACATCGGAGAGTCCACCCATGGAGATTTCCTGAGATATATTCTGTAGAAACCAGGTTCCATTGGCTTACACAATGATTTGCTGACATCCTCACCTCAGAAGAAATTAAAACCTCAGCTTTTGTCTCTAATGTTGCCTGTGGATAAAGAGCCAGCCAGATTGCATAGTTTGTCTGAGTTAAACAAAGATACAATTTTTCATCTCCATTAGGCTCTTAAAGCCTTCCTCCTACCTCTTTCTCAACTACTGCCATAAGACACCAGTTTCTTGTTAGTCACCAGCAATTATCCTGCTTTGATATCCAGACTATGCTTTAGTAGTACTGGCTTTTCTCCTAAACTTCTCTTTTTGAACTTCACATCACATTGGGTCCCAACTACTGGACTATTTTTTTCCTCCTTCTTCCCATGCATCCACACTTTCTGATTCAACAACAGTTTTCATGGCCCGTAGGCTTCACAACAATAACCTGCCCCATGCTTTTGTCCTAGCCCTTTTTCACAAGTAAGGCTATGTCAAGGTCCTTTCCAGCACCATCACATGCTTACTGAGTATTTTACCGGTCCTGTGCAGCAGTAATGAGCTGTCTGTGATCACCTCATGATCCCAGCCTCTTAACAGTTTGCTTGTTATGTTTTGTATTTTCTCTCATCATGAAAAATACTTTGGAAGAGGTCCCAGTTCACTGGTGGAAACTTATGTATGTTCTCCAATTCTCTTGTTAATACCCATCTTTATCTGTGATACCTGCAAAGAACAAAAAAGCAGCTAGCTCAGGCTGCTGCTGTAGTGAGATTAGTGCTGCCAAACCAAATGGTAATATTACTTTGTTTTCTGCTCATATCTGTGGCTTCTTTTCTGTCCTACATTTAAACTGTAAATAATCTGAAGTGGGTCTTCTCTTTATGTCCTGCACTTAAAGTGCATCAAGGACATGATCTGCTGATCTATAATTGAGGGCACCAACAACTACATAACAACAATAATAATACAATAGAAGAGGAGACAACACTATGATTTCATTTCTATCTAAACCTGGAACAATTTGCTAATGGAATTAGGAAGCTTCCTTTATGTAATTATCACTGAATACGTCAGCCAAAGTCTAACTCACAGTGTGTATCTTTCACTGTGATAATGCAGTCTTTCAGAACTACATGAAATTACTACCATTTGGATAAGCTGAGCTGGAATTTATGACCTTCCATTTGCAACCAGCTCCAGAGCAGTAGTGTGCATTTTCAATTCAGGATCACAGAATTACAGAATGCTTGGATTTGGAAGGGACCTTTGGAGATCATGTAATCCAACCCCCCTGCTAAAGCAGGTTCACCTAGAGCACATTGCACAGGGTCATGTCCATGCAGGTTTTGGATATCTCCAGAGAAGAAGGCTTCACAACCTCTCTGGGCAGCCCGTTCCAGTGTCCTGTCACCCTCAAAGTTTTTCCTGATATT
Organism: Coracopsis vasa; assembly: GCA_026283785.1. Classification (NCBI taxonomy): domain Eukaryota; kingdom Metazoa; phylum Chordata; class Aves; order Psittaciformes; family Psittacidae; genus Coracopsis; species Coracopsis vasa. Next base: position 13,693 of record JANHGB010012637.1, on the reverse strand, counting down.
CAGATGAAACTGTCTGTGTTTCAGTTTATGCCCATTGCCCCTTATCCTCTCAGTTGTCTCTTCTCCAGGCTAGATAGGCCCAGCTCTCCCCACCTTGCCCCATAAAAGAAATGTTCTGGTTCTCTAATCCCCCAGGACAGGTAAGCAAAGCACTCAGTTTATAAGGCTTCATGTCTGAGTTCTTAAAAGCTAGGAGGGACCTCAAGCAAACAATATTTTCATACCTCTTTTCTCTCGAAGCTGATCCAAGAAAACAAACCCAGAGTTTTAAAATACCCAGGATTCCTCTTTTTCTTTTGAATGGGAATGTATAAGTTTGTTCTTATGCTGTTCCATTACCTTGTTTTCTAGAAATGTCATGCATTTTAAATTTATTAAAAAAAAACAACAACAAAAAAACCCCCACTCAAACCAATCCAAAGGAAAGCAGCATAACAAGATTTTCTAAATCATGTTGAGTCTTGGACAAAGTTTGCAGGAAGACCTGGAATTAAAATGAAGATGCCTATTTCTGACCTCCTGTTTTATCCACTGTACCACTCATTTCCCTATAGCTAGAACTATGTAAGTTCTTTCACTAGAAAATAGTCATGTTGCTTTCTTATTACAGAAAGAAGTTATTTTCTGGAACAATTGAATATTTATGGAAAATGCATCACTTTCTGGAAATTAAGTCCTAAAGTTACAGATATAATGTTAAATTCGTTTGCCCTTCTTGGTACCCTAAGCAAGTGTCACCACAGTGTCACCACTGAAACAATGTCACCACAGGAGCAATACCTCAAATGCCTCATTTCTGAATCATAGCAGTTACTAGTCCCGAGCCTGAAGACATCTGGATATGCTTTAATGGATGTAAACTGATCTAGACCCAGGTGTTCAAGTCTGGAGAAATGCCCAGATCCCCCTTTGAACTGTTATTCCCTTTGTCAGTCACCAGGTCCCACACTGTCCTGTGTAACCTGCTGTCATCAGCACACCCATCACCTGTGTCTGGTCAACACATCCTCATTAGCAACCACTGTGGCTGTAGTTATAGCTTCAGCAGTTTCAGAGTCCTGAGAATAGTTGGATGTCTGCTCCCCTTTCTTGAGAAGGACAGACCATGAGCTGCAGGCAGTTGCAAACTTCAGGTAGGCTGCTACAACGAAAAGTCATTCTACTATGTTTTCTCTGACACTTCTAGAATTCGCCCATTTGAAAGATGTGGTTGGGCTTTAACCCAAGCCTACAGGTTTCGGTGAGCTGTGCTGAGATCATGCAGTCAGATCTTGTCTGGCTTCATAGCAAACCCAGTTGTTCAAAGCACTCAACCTGAGCAACAGCCTTTTAAATTATTCAGCTAGATACCAGCTGTTGTCATTTAGCTTTCAGAAATGCAGCCACAGTTTGTACCCAGATTGATGCTATTTTTGAGGCAGTCAGGGTGCAGAGATACCCTCATCTGAGAGCCTTGGACAAAGCTCAGGATGATAACATAGCACGGGTACATCTTGGTAGGATTTAATTCTACTGCCACACATTAGGCAACATGCCCTTTGCAAGAGAAGGAAATGGATGCTGAAACAGAAGAAAAAGAGTATCTGGGAAGCAGGAAAGTCATAATGTTCTGGGTCCACTGAATGGGAACTTTCATCTTTAACATAATATTACCAAATTCCTTGTAAAGAAGGTTAAGAAGACATTCAGGAAGAAAAAAGGTCAGAGGAAGGAATGTAAACTGGAGACTGGGTGGGGAGAGCCCAGGAAGAAACTGAGGAAAGATAAGAAAGGCCAACGTTTTTTCTTCCAGGTCTACATTACAGGGGCACTGCCAAAACTACAAAGCATAGCTTTGCCAGTATAACACACGTTTTGTCTAGTATTTTGCTGCAGTAATGGTGCCAAACAGAACTCAAAGCCCACTGTTCACCCGGCTGATGCGCAGTCTGAGTTTCTCCTTCTGCCTAATTCCCATAATTCTGAAAGACCCATAGGGGCCTCTTGAAACCAACCTACCAGTCTTGCTCCTATTTCTGCAAGCCCTTTTCCCCTTCTGTTCAAGCAAGCTAGCACTGCTTATGATGAGGACAGGTTACACAGGGGTGCATGAAGAAACTGATCAGCATTTATTAGCTGTCAGCAAATGGCATCAAAGACAGGTTATGGACAACTAACCTCCTCTATCACAAACCAATGAATGTCACCCCACCAGCAGCTGCTGTTATATTGTCCTTTTCTCCAAACAAACTCACTTAAAAGGGAAGATGAAACAGGAGCCATTTGGAGTTTGTGGATACTCTTCTGCCATGTGGTAGAATTAAGCTTTGTTTGCAAAAACATGGAGGAGCTAGTATAGGGGGAGAAAGGATAGTAGAAATGAGTGTATTGGTAGGAAAAAAAGGCATAGAAGTGACTGAGAATAGGATAATCTATCCAAATATGTAGTGTTAGGAGATGTTGCATAGCTGTACCTATGAGTTATGCCTAAATCACATTTCAGGGAATTCTGTTAGTGTAGGCTGGTTACTGTGTATTCAATAAACACTACTTGCCTTGAGATACTCACACACAATGCACAGATCAGAGCAGTCACTGACTGAGTAATTACTAAGTCCTGAGTAAGACACCTTTTGTGCCACGGTATGCCCATCTTGGAGACAACTGCATTTATTTCCCTCATGTTGGTGACAAAAATCATAGCTGATGTTTAGAACTCACATGAGGACTCTGGAGAGGAGAGGGTGAAATGGCGGGAGGTGGATAATCATTTCTGAACTCTGGCATATCAAGATGATCACAACATGTGTAGACCCAGGAGGTCACATTGTAATACCCTGTTAATGCCTTCAAAGCTTTTCAGAGACCTTTATGGAGTTATTCTACATGAAAAATTAACCCCAACATATACTTTCAAAAACTAGATCCAACGTGCAGAGTAAAGAGCCCTTGAGAGAAGGGTTAAGCACTAATCTGCCTTTTTCACTTTCTTGTGGAAGCAGATGTGGCAGTGAAGGGGCTGGCCAGCCTGAAGGCTCTGCACTCATCTGGCTCCTACTGCATCATGTATCACATAAGTGTATGTCACAACAGCTAATAGGGAGGCTGCAGAGGCCTCTTGCTCTGCTTGGTCAGGCCATTTCTGCTGGAAGTGTAACAGGGGAGTACAAATCCTGCAAATGTGCTCAGCATTGCTGACTCCCAGGGAACCCTACTTTGGTGCTGGAAAAGAAAGAAAATACAATATGGTCGATGCATGCAGTCACATCACCCGCTGCTTCACAAGGAAGAGAAGGAAATTAAATGATACACAGGGGAGACAGGCCTGATTACTGAAAATTATATATACATTCTTGAGGTGAATAGTCTTCATCTAATTTGCAGGTAAATTAATGATTTACAAAGAAAATAATTACTTAAAATTAATGTCTATTAAAAATAAATTTCAGTGACAGACATGTGCCCTATTACAGTGATTTTTTATTTAAATATTCCACTTGAATTCTTTTCTGTATCTCAGTGCACTATGAGATAAGCTGATGGAGAAACAGCAAAGAGTGGCTTAGCAAAAGCTGAAGAAGAGACAAAGTTGTCACAGTATGAGAATGGACAAAATTACCTACATCAAAGTTGAAACAGAAAACAGAAACTTCATTTTTTCACTCAGCACACAAACAAATTCACTCAGCATTACCACAAGATACTGTGGAGGCCACAGGCAATAAGGGGATGCTGTGGAGGATTTAATAAATTAGTGGAATAGGGTTCATTGGTGATGATGACCATGTGTGGCTGTAGAAGCCTCTAAAATGCTGGTTCCCAGAGTGAAGGCTTGGCAGGGTAGGATCAATTTTGCTTTGCCTTGTTAGTTCAAGCATGGTTGCAGCTTCCAGAAGCAGGACTGGGGCCTCTCACACTGGCTAGGGCAGAGGCCCTGGCAGCAGCAACAGCAGAGCAGCAAGAGGAAACAACAGCAACAACAACAGCAATCTCGAGTAGCAGATTTCATGATGCTGTGGAAATGCACCTCTTTGTAGGCACCCCCACTGGCCCATGTCCAAGAAAGAATACAGTGTTAGGCAAGCCTACAGTCAGGCAACAGCTGAAATTCCTAAAATCTAGTTTTCTTTTACATAGATCTCCATTAAGAAAGCTTTGCAATAAATTTGCTAGCTTTCACATTTGCTAAAGGGCTACTACTTTTCCTCCCAAAACAATTATGTTAGAAATATGGTCTATAAGAAAACAGGCATACATATGGTGACATATCCTTGTTTAGCTTAATTCTAGGTGTTTCCTCTGGTGAGAGATGTGCCTTGAGCCATACTGCAGGCAGCAAGGAATGTATGAGTATTTTCCATTTGTGTATTTTTGCACATACATATATATATATTTTAGCCTGATTTCCACTTAGCTATCTGGAGGCAACAACTTGTGTCACCAAAGAGTCCCCAGAGAAACAATCCGTTTGGCAACGCTGGACTTCATTATAATTGAGAAGAAAAACAACGTGTGCAGGAAACCATAAAACCCCTCAAGTTAACTGTAGCCAACGGCACACAGGCCCGGCTCAGGGAGCGGAGGGCATACAGTGCAGGCTTGTTGCTACAAGTGACTGCAGTTTGGTGTTGATGCTGTCACCCGTCTCATTACTGTTCGGTTTCGTCCTCGATTTTGGCCTGTGGTCACATCCAAGAACAAATTGACCCATAACCTTAGTTATAAGTAAGGTTATTTTTCTGAGTTACAACCTTTGCATGCAGGAGCCGGGGGGTTGGAGTGCACATCCCCAGCGGGGAGCCTGCTTTCCCTCCCCCCTCCCCTTCGTCTCGGGGGATAGGGAGTCCTTGGGGGGGCACCAATAGGGACTTCTGCTTTGCAAGTGACCTCTGGAAGGAGCGGCCCTGCATTCAAAGAGGCTAACCGGGAAACCTCCAGGCAATGGACTGCGTGAGTTGCAGGTGGGGGCTTTTTGCATGGCAAATATAACACAGGAATTCGCGAGGATAAAACAAGGCAAACATTAACCTCCTGTGCCGGTGGCTTTGCGAAACAGCCAGTACGTCTCCTTTCGTTTGCGGCTCCTTTTCATGGAAAAGAGTTTATGGCTCAAAGCCAGCTGTAAATTAACAGCTAAGTGAAACCATTATGTCAGTGGGATGCTTTAATCGGTTTACAAAATACTGTTCAAGATACGATGCATATCCGTGGGCAAGAGGGGAACTCTAGCGTGTATCAGGGACCCCCCCAACGGGGTCACGGGTTTTGGCCCAAGTCGGGGCGCACTCAGCTCGGAGGCAGCAGGGAGGTGGGGGCAAGGACCCCCAGATACCACCCCGTCCCTCAGTCCCTCCGACCCGCGCATTCTCCCGGCTAACAGCGTTGATGGCCCGGGGTTTGCAAGCGCTTTGCATTAGAAAGACTTCATTAAAGGTGCCCCGGAGAAACTGGTTTTGACGGAGGATGGGCGGCGGGGCCGCGCAGCTGCCCGGTCCCAGCGGCTAGCTCGCTTTGGAGGCTTTCACCCTGAATGCCAGTGCAGAAAAGGAAAAAAAAGGAAAAAACACGTATTGTATAAGGGAAAACGACCTGAACCTGCGGTACCGTGGGAGCAGTCCCGGAAGAAGAGGCGCGGCCCGCCGCCTCCCGGCTAACGCACTGCCGGGAGCTCGGGGGAGGTAAACCCCACCCGGCCCTAGCTATCCCGACCTCTCCATCGGGAGCCGTCCGCCCAGCTGCACACCGCCGCCGAGCCCGGGTTTCGCGGCACCACCCGCCACGGCCCTGGAGGGGGGGCGGTTCGGCCATACGGCCGCCCCTCCCTTGGCTCCTCCCGGTAGGGCCGGCC
>JANHGB010012636.1:0-17170 GCA_026283785.1 Coracopsis vasa | reverse complement strand
GTGTTCAAGGCCAGGCTGGACAGAGCTTGGAGCAACCTGGTCTAGTGGAAGGTGTCCCTGTCCATGGCAGGGGGTTGGAAGTGGATGAGCTTTAAGGTCCTTCCCAACCCAAACCAGTCTGTGATTCTCTGACTCTATCATTTGTCTTCAGGTCATGCCCCACAGAGATAATTGCAAAATCATTTGTATTTCATTAATATCATGGGTGTCTGTTGTTAAAGTAGATTTATAAAAATAAATTGTGGTGAGTGAGAATTCCTGCCCCAGTAAATAAAGGGAAGAACTTTGACCCTCATTACCTGAGAAGTATGGAAAAGGGTGTAGGATTCTAAAGTCCTACACCCTTTCCCATCATTTTGTCATGGCATCATTTTGTCAACTAAATGCCTGTTCTAACACTTTTAAATAAGAAGCCTGAAATGGCCCTGGATTATCAGACATGAACTGTAACCAGTGCTAAAGTCTTTTAAAATGACTGAATTCTGTTAATGTCCCTAAAAGCAGCAGTCAGCATCATGGCTCGGCTGAGCTGTTTTCACCAATTACAATGACCTGAAAGAGCAGTTTAGCTGTGATGCAGACACTGTGTCTGAGCCTACTTGCACTATTCCTGAACACTAAAGATGTGTTGCATTTTCTACTGAATTGTCCTGGTTTTGATGCTTATAGGTTTCAAAAGCCTGTCACTTGTAACAGTTCCCTTAACTGAATATAAACTTTCTCAAAAATATGTTTTATTGTAAACCCCAACATGAACTTATTGAAAGTTTTGTGCCAGAAAGGATCATGCAGGACTAGACTGGAGGAGAGCCAAAGTGTAACCAGAGCCATAGGTTGGGATGGATGTTGCCCACAGACCACACTGTAGTGATAGGACAAGCGGTGATGGGTTTAATCTTAAACAGGGGAAGTTCAGGTTAGATATAAGGAAGAAGTTCTTTACTGTGAGTATGGTGAGGCATTGGCACAGGTTACCCAAGGAAGTGGTAAATGCTCCATCCCCGGCAGTGTTCAAAGCCAGGTTGGACAGAGCCTTGAGCGACATGGTCTAGTGTGAGGTGTACCTGCGCACACTTCAGCTCTGGGGTAAAACTTGCACACCTCATTTGGGACTTTAACCTTTCTGAGAGCTATTTTCTTACCCCACTCTGTGGGAAGGTGTTCATATCTTGTCTAAACCTCCCTGGAAAGTCTCTTTTCCTTTAGGATTTTGTACGTTGAGTCCTGAAAGAGTAAGGAAGGTACTGTTCTTGTTGGTGCCAAAATTTACCTGTACATTCATACTGTGTAAATAAGGGCAACTATACCATATACATTCATTTGGTTGTGGGCATGCCAGAGGTGAAAGAAATGCTTTTGGTTCCCTCTGCATGAACTTTGCAGAGAGATAGAGAGCATGCAGGATTTCCTCACCATTTCTTACCAAGGAGCACCAAGTGATGTTTGCTACTACACTGTTTCTGGTGAGGCCTTCTTGGGAAGAATGGTTTTGTGCTCTTGATCATCTTTTTTTCCTTGCACTTTCATAGCTCTTCTGCTCCTTTGGTCTTCATCTTTCATATCTTTCTTTAAGACCTTTCAAGGATTCTATTCTATTCCATTCCATCCCATTCCATTCTGTAGTATAACATCTAGAATTACAGTACTCCAAAAGAATATATAGTATTTAAGATGCAATTATTATCATTTAATCTGCTGTGCAGCTCAGGAATGTATTTTGCAGACAATGTGATATCACTCTTAAACCAGCAGTTACTGTGCATTGCTAATTAAGTTGGTTTAGCTGTGAGTGACACTAGAAATGTGCCATTTCCTCCTCCAGCTCTCTGCAATGCTTCTGCAATGTTTTGTTTTAAGAAACCATTTTCTTTCACAATCTGTCACTTTAACCATGTGCCTCTTTGTGGTGGTGAACTTTCTTCTCTAACTTTTGCCTAAGCATCAAAGTGTATCGTTCTGTGTGTCCAGAATATATGATAACTGATTTACATTTTCATTGTCATTGCAGAGTTTCATTCATTGTACTTATTTAAACACTACATATGAAAATTCTGCACATGAATCTTTGTCAGGATTTGTTTTTTAATTAAATCTGTGTAAATTACTCTCCAGCCCTGTGTAAGTTGTAGTAAACAATTGCTTGCTGTATTTTCATACTGAGATTTAGGAAGCTACAGTCCTCATTCTGGAAAAGCTGAATATATAGTCTGAACTTCATGCTTCAATATGCATTGAATTTACTGAATGTGTTCATTAAAGAAGGATCATATACTTGATTTTTGCATAAGTATGGAATTTAGAGTCATTAGAAGATCACGGTGGGCTCTCAGTTATGTTTAAATGGATCCTATGAGTACGGTTGCAAATATATGATACTTGGCTAAGGCATACAACCATCCATGTTTGGCTGTTCCGTTCCAAGTTCCAAAAATAGCTCTAGTGTTTGGCCATAGAAGGCTTTGCAGGAACTGTTTGCTGCACAAGTACATCCAGAGAAGAGCTGGGCTTGTTCCAGGTGCCTTTGGTCTACCCACAGAAAAAGGAAAGAAGCAAGCTTTCTAGGCTTTTTAGTCTAGCTTTCAGTGGATTAAATCCTGCTACAGGGTTAGCATGTAGGTCCTGGCTGTGAACCTTTCCCATGTGAAGGAAAGAGGAACTTGCAGCATAAAGCACAACTCAGCTAAGAGATGAATCATCTAAGAATTCACTTCCACAAAGCCGACGCCAAAGCCGGAGGAGAGTTTCATCACTAATTTGTAATGACTTTGGAGCACATGATGGAAATTGCAGCCAACTTCCCCTCACTTTTCAGATTTGACCAGTGTGTTATCTGCTTGCATCTTTTTCTGTATTAATGGCATGCTTTTCCTTCTCTGTTTCATGTTAATAACTAATACATATATTCATAACAAGATGAAGAGATTGCTACTGTTGAATTTCCTTGGAATGCATTGTGTAAGTGCAGCATCTTCTCATTAATATTTTGTTCATTGCTCCTCATCATAACTTTTTGTTGTGCTTAACAGAAAATACAATATTAAATTTTCCATCAAAAGAAACCCTTTTGTTAAATGCCAAAGGCATTTGTTTGCTCACAGCTGGGATGTGTTATAGTTTAGCCTTCAGAGGCACCAGGCCAGCAGTTTCCTATGGAGACCTGGAAGAGTTCATGTATATCACGTATAGAGTATGCCACATACACATGGAAATTAATTGCTCACCCAAATTAAAAAGTCTTGATTGCTCCTTTTCCAGATGAATTCGAAAAGCAGGAAAGCCAAATACTGAGCATAGTTATGCTTGTGCATTTCCAGTGTGCACTAGCCTCTGAAATCATCATGCAGTTGGGACTGTGGAACAATAAGAAGGTGTTGGCAAGCCCAGACGTTTTATGGAACTTAAAAAAGCAAGATTTGTGTGTGGGTGGTGTTCCCAGTATGACCAGCACATTTGTGTTCAGAACCCCTAAGGCTGCAAGCTTGTTTTCATTCTGCTGGGGAGATTGTTCTCATCGTAACATAGAAGTGCCTTTGTTTCTTTTCTGGCTTCCTTTTATTCCATTTGGAATCAAATTAATAACTTTGGGGTTTATACTGATTATTAGGGTGTTTTGTGATTGCATCCAAGTGTAAAATTTGGTGCTTTGGCTTCAACATCATTTCAGCAGATAGCTATTTTCTACCTTACTACATATGCAATTCATTAGAAAAGCCATCTGGCCCACCCTAGGCGTGATGTGCCCAACTTGGAGTGTGACAGAGTTGTGTTTGAAAGATAAATGACTAAGTGTGTGTTGCCCTCTTGGAATTCCATCAGCCGTAACTCCTGCTTAAGATCATGCTCTTCTCCCATTATTTTGTTCCTTCTGTAGTTAAAAAAAAAATCTGTATTATTTATGTTTGTGCTTTGAAAAACCTCCAAAGCCTCTCATTTGTTTGATAATCAGTAGCACTGGGGCTCTTGACTGCCTTCTGTGCTTCTGTAAACCTCTAACTTAAGTAAGAGACATCTCTTTCTTTTAAGTATTCCTAATGTAAACTCCAAGATCTTCCTTTTATCTGTCTTTGAGAATTCAGGAACAGGGAGCATCCTGTGGGCCCAACCATCATTTTCTTTGGAGCTTCCTCCAAGAGCGCATTATTCTGTTTAACAGACTATTGTATTTGAATGCAAAAACTGCCTTAAGGTTAGAGCAAAGCATGGCTGTATTAAAGTCTTATCCACTGAGTGGACTTGCATGCGTATAATGTATCCAAAGACAATAATTGATCACAATAGTGTATCTATCTATATATTTTTTTAATGAAGATTTTTTCCTTGGAATCCACAACATCTGAATATCCGTGCTCCCGGTGGGTAGCATTAGGATGAGGATGGTGAGGAAATGAAGAGAAGAAATGCAGAAGAAAATGAGGTAAAAACTGAGAGTTCTGCTTGTGATCTGCTACTTTTCTCTTTTCCTTTTTCTAGAGTAGCACCTGAGAAGAAGATGAATTAGTGTGTTATTTGTTTTATTCTTTTGAAATAATGTGGTAAGCTTTAGTCTTCTCAGTAAGATTGATACTCACTACTTGGTATTTCCAAAAGAGCCCATAGTCCGTATTGCTGAGGGGCAGCCAGTGTAGCCAAATTACAAATGATGGAAACAACACAAGGAGCAGGATCACTGTTTTCCAGGTACGATTTTCACTCGTACATCTTGAAGAGGGACATGTCTACTAACTTGTAAAATCAATACTTCTTGTAACTATTCTATGATTCTATGATTGATTGTGTATTTTTTTTCAACCAGCTGACAGTAGAAGAGTTGATCTGAATGATTTTCTCATGTAAAAAGCCAGTGAAGGACAGCTGAGGATAGCTAAGAGTGAGCTTTGAAGTGTTCATAATGTAGTTATGGTATTTCCCAATCACCCAAGTAAATCCCTAAGTTCATCTATTTTTTGAATGTTCTTCTCATCATACGCTAAAACTGAAGGCAAAGGAGGTGCCTAAGAAGAAATTCAACCTGAACAAGAGCTGACGAAGTACTCATAGTTTTTTCATGAGAAAATTTACTATCTTTGTTTTACTGAAAGGAAGAATCAGGCCTGAGAGTAACAGTTTCTAAAGGGTTCAGTGGCTGTAGGAAACTGTGGATCTTTGGTTTCCACCACTCATTCTGGTAACTGAAGATTTGGTTTCATTATGTTATTTGAGCTAAAGGAAATAGAGAAGGGAAAACTGATTTTCAAGCAGACTCTTAAGCTTTTAAATGTGATTTTAATGTGTTTTTATAGGGGGGGTATAATTGTCAATTACTTGGTGTTTTACACAGCAGAGTGAGGCTGTGGTCATCTTGCCTATCCAAACAAACGTTCCTACAGTGGTAGTGCAAACCTACCATTTCTCTTTTTCTCTGCTTTTAGTAGTCATTTTCTGTTACTTAATTCAATTGACCATATAATTTTAGAAAATCCACTCATTCAAAAGCAGATTGGTTTTCTTTGGAAAGAAACCAGAAACTTTGCATGAATGTGATTTCAAATATCTCAGGTCATGATAGCTGTTAATTTTTTGCTACCAGTACTGGCTTGAAACTGGTAGAAAACTGATGAAGAACAATGAGATTTCTTAGTTGGGTAAACATCATTATCAATGAGAAGATGCATTTGGCAGAGGTTCTTTCATATATACATTAAAGAATACAATGAGAGTGCAGATTTCTGAGGTGGAAGTGTAGAGAAGTAACTTTGAAGCAGACAGAAGCAGCAGAAATCATGAAAAAGATAATGTGAGGTACTGAGATGACAGGGGAGAAAACTTTGTCAGCAGTACTGTCATTTGTAAAATGTTATCTACTATGAGCCATTTCTTGTGTTTATTAGATATACCTAGAATAAATTGAAATACTTAATGATAAATAATAATGATGTTATTTCATCTTCAGCTGTAGAATTGACTCATTGCCCTGCTTGGACTGTTGGGATTCCAGTGGGATAGACACAAGACCTGTGTAAATATTTAAGGCAGAACTTTTCTAAAAGGTAATATCCTGTATTTAACTCATAGAAAAGATTGCTCTATTTGGACTAATAATACTAGTTATTAGATTTTATTGCTGAGGAAGCTCAGATGTGGCAAGTGAAACAATTTGCTGTCATCTCAGAGCCAAAGCCACTAACCACTAACTTGCCTATTGAAAGTCTGCAAAATACATTCTTCAGCAATACTGGGGAGGGTTGAAGATTTGCTGTTGTGGCAATGAACTTATTGAATGCCTTTGAAATACTTCTGGCAGCCTATATACAAGTGGCTAGGGACACAGTTCTGGCTCTTCTCTTCCCTTCCAATAGCTACACTGTACTAGTAAGCAAGAATTACCCTAAGATTTACTTCTGCTGTTTTTAAAGGCTACACTGCTCCAGAGAACAGTGTGTATGACTACATATCTATGTAGTCATGACTGTGAGAACACATTAGTCCTTTCCATCTTGATTGGAGTAGGTAAAGCCAGGGGTATCTTTTAGCAATTTGTGATTCCCAATTTATGATCTTTGCTTTCTGTACTTAGAGTCTGTCTCTGTGTATGTCAAACCTCTTTGTCCTTACCACTCTATTTGTTCAACTGAAAAAGCTCTGATGGAGCATACTGCCAAGAATGGAAATTATCACAAAGAAGAAAACATTTAGGTGAAATTTAATGCTCAAACCATAATGGCAAATAGTTTGGTAAGGAGCTTGGCTTATCCTTGAACAGTTTTAGGGAGCTTAACTAATGAAATTCGTTCTTACCAGAAAATGAATGCTGCTTGGGAATTACTCTGGATACTTACAGGTGTTGCTCTGGTCCCAGACCAATCAGACCGGTTCGCTGTCTTGCGCAGGACAAAACTCTGCATTTACAGTAATGCTCTAAGAACACTGCATGGCTCACATGCCACCTGGTGGGCAACCTTTGCAATGTAGTATTTCCTTGTACTGCTCCTGGTAATTCATTCATGTGCCAGCTGTGTTCTGGGAGAAATCTTCCTCTTTTTTTTGGATTATGTGTGTGAGTTCTTTGGTGCTTTAATAATCTTAGGGGAAAAGATGCTGCAATGGGTAGAGAGCATGGTGAACAGTCTGATTCCATAGTGCCACAATGTTATGTGCCTCCTTTGATGTAGCAATGAATTTCCTACATAAATGAAGTCCCTCTCTAAGTGCCAGTGCTTATCCTGACAGAACAACTCTCACTGCTACTGTGTGTTAAAAAACTGACAGGGAATTGGAGAGTTATATTTGGAGATCTAAAAGTTTCATTGTTTTCATCGCCTTTCTTTCTCAGCAGACTTGTTAAGAATGCAAGCTGGATTATCATTTTCCTCACTGAAATCGATTAATTTTGAATGATTTTTTGTAAGAGGAAAATGAACCGTCTCTAATGAAGAGTTACATTGTCTACGTGTTGAGATCAGATGCCAGTATTCTTATCCACAGTCAGGACCATCTTCACGGAGTAACTGAAGTCAGTAGTGTTGCATGAAGGTGTATAATGGCTCATGGGACAGGATGACAAAGTCTGCTGCTACCTGAGTACTCAATATAAAAAGAAGGCAGTACTTGCCTGCAGCTTTGCATCCAGTTTACTATGGACTGCAAAGTGGTAGATATTTCAGATACATTGTTCACTGTTATTGCTCCATTGACACTACACTCATTGTTCTGAGTGCCTTTCTGTGCAAGTTTTCTGTCTCAGTAAGTTTGTTTGGAAACAGGAAAAAAAAAATAACTAGGATATGTTGTATGTGACAGTGTTTGGGATGCAAAAAAGGGGAGAAGTGGATGAAAGAAAATTCACAACAGTCTTTTCAAAATGTGGACACATGGGTGTCTTCAAGGAAATACATGAGATTTGATGATTTCACTGTAGTAGAGTTTAGCAGTATATCTGTCCACTGGAAAGCAAGCAAGCAAAAGGTATGCGTGCGTTTTATAAATCATGCGTATAAAAAAATAACAGTAACATCTGTTAATTGTATAATTTGAGAGGAACTTCACAGAGTGCAGTAAAAGTGCACTGAGAATCAGAATACCCAACATCTCACACGAATTTACCAACATGTTAGAACTATTTTATTCATAGTTTTACTTTATGTCAGGAAGCACTTGTGTAAGTAAGGCTGATGGAACAGAAGTAGGTGTGCTGTAGAAGCTGTGATTTTTAAACTTCTAGTGATCCACTAAGCTAATTTTTGCTTTTGTCATGTAAAACAGAACACTTTGAACATTTTTCAGGCAAGCACATTTCAAGATAATGGCTTTAGTTAATTTTAGTACTGTAATGGACTTCTGGCCAGAGTAGGGAGCTATTTAGTTCTCTCAGTCATTTGTACAGTCAGAGGCTTGCTCATTTACAGCACGTCATTATTGTCTGCTGAGAATTTTCAGGCTATGACAGCAGGTTTGCACTGGAAATGTCCCCTGGTGTCTGAGGGATGCACAGTGTCTTCCTAGCAGATTTCTTCTCCTTTCATTTACTACTCATTAAGTTTTGGTGATCAGTAAATTAGGGGGAAACAGGTATTTTTTTTAACATTGGACAGAAGGAAAATTGTTGACATTCTTCACATTCCATGTGTAGAGCATAGACAGGCTTTTGGGATGAATCCAGTCCAGCTTCTTAATGACTGAAGTCCTTTGGTGAAATCTTTAGTCAGAGGCAGCTGATAGAATAGAGCACCTAATCTATTCAAATGATTTTAGTGATGGGCTTTACTTGGTTTGATTTTCATTCTTTTTTTTGTACTCTGGTGAGCCACGGCCAAAGAAATGTTCTCTGAGGGACACAGAACTGTTGGTTATCATTTTGAGTAGGCTTGGGATGGTTCTTAGGGGTATGCTGTGCTCCAGCCAACCCTCAACTAACATGGATATCCAGTTTCTCACCAAAGGCTGCTTGATCCTACTGGGTGCTTAGGTCTATGGCTGGGTGTATTGCACATTTTTCTGCCCAGGGCAATGAGAAGTGGGCATAGTGGTGCATCTGACAGACATACGAAATACTACAGTATGTGGATAGTATACCCTTCTTTACTATTACCATTTTTCTACTGAGGGGAGATAATGGCTTTTTTTTTCTTTTTCAGTTCAAGACATGACAAAGTTGTGTGATTATTTCCATTGCTGTCATGAAAGGAGTCAAACTCCATTAGACACAGTTGTGATGCAGTTGACAGGCTGAGAGAGTTGGGCTTGTTCAGCCTGGAGAAGAGAGGGCTCTGGGGAGACCTTGAACAATCTTCCAGTGCCTGAAGATGGCCTACAGGAAATCTGGAGAGGGGCTTTTTACAAGGGCATGTAGTGACAGGACAAGGGGGAGTGGCTTTAATTTGACAGAGAGGAGATTGAGATTAGACATAGGAAGAAATTCTTCCCTATGACGGTGAAGCTCTGGCACAGGATGCCCATTGAAGCTGTGGCTGCCCTATCCCTAGCTGTGTTCAAGGCCAGGTTGGATGAGGCCAGTGAGGTTAAGGAGCTTTAAGGTCCCTTCCAACCCAAACCAGTCTGTGATTCTGTGATACAGAGTGAATTGAGTAACCAAGGCAAGTCAGCCTCTCCCCTTCCTACCTGTGGTTGCACAAAACATACCAAATTAATGTGGGTATATTAATATGTTAATAAAATACATGTAATGCAGTGAAAAGAGAGAAGAAGAGGCATATGAGCAGACTGTGCTCCATAGGTACAAGTTCTGCATGCACTGACAACACAATAATAATCCTGCAAGTGAAATAAAAGTTGTCATTCAGTGCATAAACAGTTTACAGATATTTTCCCCAGTGACATTTGTAGAATGGGGCTGCAGTCCCTCATCCATCATAACTCTGCGACAGAACTGGATGAAAGAATTTTTGCCAAGAATATGTCATAACAATTTTGTTTCTAGTGTTCATGAAAAACATAGGTGCTCAGAGTAATTCAGGCAGCTTTTACTTGGGAGGTTCATGCTCATGTACAGTTAGATGAGCTGCAGGAAAAAACTAATTACTGAACAGAATACATCTATCAGAGTTTCCATAAACTTCTACATTCATATCTGTTTTTCCAACTATAAATTAAATTTCTGTTGTCCATAGTCTTTCGCTGAGATGTGTATAAGTGAATGTTGCCAGTGACCAGTTGAGTCAAAGGAGTCGTTTCTCCCTTGCTCCAAACATTATGTCACCTACATAAACTAATAAATTCCTCAGGAGCAGGAAATCTAAATCCTATGTGAACAGTTTTTAACTCTGACCCTTAAAAACATACAAATCTTTTGGCTTCCAAATAAAACAAAGTCTGATTCTATAGTTTTCTTTGTGTCTTAACTGATACAAGGCTTCCTTTGAAATGAGTAACAGTCACAGAAATGTATATTGGATACCCTGGCAAAGTGGACTGAAATGTTTAAGAAAGCACCTATGTAAGAACTTTGCTGAACTGGAAGCTTGCACAGTTCTCATGTGAAACATGCAGCTGAAGCATCAGCCTCTAAGCATGATACACAAAAGCAAGTGATGAAGAAAGTGGCAGTTTCTGCTGAAGATGATAAAGATGTAGAACCAGTTAAACCAGCTTGCCTTCATTTCCAGAAAGATGAGTTTTCTGCTCAGGTGTAGTTCCACCTTTCTGCTAGTGAACATGCTGTTGTGTTTCTTGAATTGTAACCCATACTTAGTATTTGACATTGTAAGGGTTAAATACATTAAAAAACCTTCCCTTTTTTTTTACCCTGATGTGTTTGAGAGGAGGCTTATGGCTGTATTATTATAAATGAGGTTATTTAAGCTCCTCCCCCACTTCCCCTTTTTTTTTTCATCTTGCCTTTTTTTTTGATCTCACTGGGACTTGAGGGTAATTTCAAGATAAGGGGCAATATTGGCAAATGAGCAAACGTATATCAGCCAACCGTCAATATATTTTGGCTGGAATATAAAAGGTTCTTGATCATTAAAATGTTCTGATTCAATTTTCCAGAAGGAAAAAAAAAAAAGAAAAATAAAAAAGAATAACTTAATAATTTGTTAAGGTGGAATTCTTGAACCAGTAAAGATTTGCAATTGGTAGATCAGGAAATCTCTTCTGGTCTTTGATTCTGATCAAGAAATCCTTTTCCTATGTATGGTCTTCTGGGATTTTTTCACCATCAACCTGATTACTTTCTAGAAAACTAAAGTTATGATGGATGTGGACATGTGTAAGCTTTTCTCAGTGCAGGTAAGGGGCATGGAACACATTTCTTAGCAGTCAAACTTCATGTTAAGATATAACTGATCAAGTAAGAAATGTGTGTGTTTCCAGATAAACCGGAAGCCAGAGTTAGATAATCAATGGGTGCTTACCCCAGTGCTATCATAAAGCATGACAGTTGGGTATAGGCAAGACAATATAAGATCTACAGGAACATAGACTCTGTTCAGCTGACCATAAAGCCAATGAGGACTGCATGCTGACGTCATAGCAGCCTTCCAGTATCTGAAGGGGACCTACAAGGGTGCAGGAGAGGGACTCTTCATCAGGGACTGTAGCAAAAGGACAAGGGGTAATGGGGTTTAAACAGGGGAAGTTCATGTTAGATATAAGGAAGTTTTTTCCTGTGAGGGTGGTGAGGGCATGTCACAGGCTGCCCAAAGAAGTGGTGAATGCTCCAGCAAGCATTGACTCAGCATAAGTAAGGAGCTATGATTTTTTCTTGTATAACAAGAGAATGTGAATCCAACATCTTTCCCAGCTCTCAAACTCATTTGGAAATACCATGAGCTGTAAGTACTTATATACATATATAAGATTTTAATTATTATTCTCCTGCACAGGCTGGGAAGGAAGGAGTTTGTGAGCGTATGTATCCTGTCACCAGAAAGTGAAGGAAGGAATTACTGTGCATCCATGTAGGGGAAAAAAAGTAAATTGTTTTGATCTATAACTGTCAGTACAGCAGGGATAGGTTGACTTTAGGGTCTTGTTAAGAAATCAGAATGCTGGATTTCTTCTTGTTCAGCAGTCGTTCAGAGCCAAAGATTCAGTATCTCTGGTACTTTTATGTTCTACTTTGAGAATTGCTGATAAAATAAATAGAAATGTTGGAAGACCCCTTGAGGAGAGAGAGATGAGTAGCCTGGCACATCGATTGGTGTAGCACATTATTTGGGTTTCTGAAAGAGGAGGCAGGGACAAAGGAATTTTTCTTTTGTTTCCATTTTGGAAGCAAAATAGTAACTACAGTTATACTTTCTTCACAAACTTGGAGCAGAGCAAACAGAATCCCTTGAAAAGATGTTTTCCTGGAGGAGGAGGACTTTTTGTTTGCCTTTTTTGTTTAGATCATTTGCGAGGTGCTGTTCCAGTGAAAAATCTGCTGGTACGGATGGGATAGCCATATCCTCGTGACCATAGGAATGCTTTTATGCACCCAGTATTTGCATTCATTTCAAGGGAATCACAGTACGTTGATGGTTCTTAAATAATTGTGATTAGAGTCAATGGGAACTTCCATACATTCTATGATAAAAAGCAGCTTCCATACATTCTATGATAAAAAGCAGCTGGACAGAAAAAACAAAGAGAAAAAAACAGCACAACTGCCTCCTTCATTTAGCTTCTTGTATGAGCTGCAAAACTGTAGAGTGCCTACTTGTTTTACTTCTAAATGCAGTATTTTCTTTGATTTGCCTGATAATCATACTCTTTTTTCCTGCTATTTATTTGTGAAGTTTTCTTTGTGGTGTATGTTTTTTATTATTACACAGATATATTTAATTGCTATTATTGCTGTTGTTGTTGTCATTTCTAACTACAAAAATTTGGGCTTGGTGTTCAGTAACAAATTTCAAATCTGGACCATGCTTGCAAAGAAAAGGCACTTGAAGCATCTTGTATAGCAAAATGCTATACAAGGTGCTTCACAGTTCCTAATGTGATTCCACAATTCTCAGTGTGGCTATTCTTATGTGTTCAGTGTGAGTGAACCAGCACAGTGTATGCGAGTAGACATGGGGCTGAAGCAGACTGGGGAGGGACAACAGAATCTCTAAGACAGGCTTCATCTTGCCCATGTTTTGCTGTCTGCGGCAGTGCCAGGTACTGAAGTTTCATCTTGTAGTTAAAGGAGAGGAAATAGGCACTTCAGTGCTGCTTGACTCATCTGATCATTGTGCGAACTTGTAGCTTAGGGCAAAATGAATCTTATCCTAGATGACACTGACAATCCTGACTAGCTCTCTGTCAACTGTAAACGGAGACTAAAGTGACAAGTTCAGAGTTAGATGTCTATACTCAGATGAATCCTTCCTTGATTTTTTGAGGGAGAAAGATGCTAACCCTTTTTTTTCTTCCAACCATTTACTTGTTGGAATCCCATAGACTGCCGGCTGAGCAGCAGAGTGAATGTTGCAGCAATCAAGGTCTGAAATAAAACCAAGGTCGGCTGAGCTGAACAGAAGACTAATGAGCAAAGGATGTGCTTTTTCTGGGAAGAGCAGATTTTTCAGTCTGAATTGTCAGAATCTCCCCATGTGTCTATAAATGCTGCAGCTGCTTCTGAAGCCACCTGCATCATCAGACCTGGCAGTTTTGCAGGTAGCTGGTTTACACAAAGTGTGACGGAGGCATGCCCTGGAGCTGATGGTATCCTCTGTGCTTGTATATGCGCAGTGGCTTAATATTTTGGCAGACAACCTCTAATCGGTCAGTTCGGAAGCTGATGGAGAAGTACCCACGTTGATTGTGAACACCTAGAAGACAGGTGTATTCGCAGCTTTTCAGAATGGAATTGACATATCCTACAACTCTTATGTATGTCTTCACTAGAGGTAGAAGTGATAGGCACCTGAAACATTAGCTGCTATAAGATGAGTGAGTAGAGAATAGTCTTTCAGCCTGTCATTTGCATCTAAAATTCTCCCACGTTTGCAGGCATGTTTGTGGGTAGAACAATCATGAAGCTGGAAACACAGTAGGACTCAGTGCTTTTATCACAGCAGCACTTCCTTTTGGAAGCACATTGCATTCCTTTTGGTTTTCAAGAGGCTGCATTGTTACCGGTTCTCAACATTTACTAGAGAGATTTAAGGTCTTTTTAAAGTGGAAGTAAAGTAGGCTGCTCTTCATCTTTCTTTCACACAAAGTACAGCCCAGGTTTTTGACTGGGATCCTGGAGATCTTTCACTGTTCGAAAGTGACAAGTGGTTCTATTAAAAATCTTCTGCACTCAAAACAGTTTCTATGAAATGCAGAAATTTCTACAAAATGGCACTGAACCTCTTTTGAATGATGCACGACAAAAATGTGTGTACTCTGTAAATTATGGACATTACTGCTGGCTTCATCTAGTTCACCTATAGCTCTATCACATTTTCTTTATGGGTAGCAAAAGGCATTAGCTTGTTAGCTACAGTCATCATGTTCCTTTGACTCCTTTTAAAGTACTTTTCACTTAGGTTCTTCTGCCTTTTCCTTTTAGAGTGTGTGACTGATGATTAAGTCTTTTATACTGGCTTATACTCTCTGCCATCTCCATTGAAGTACTAATGGAGCACTTTATGTTCGCTTGCCCTGATAGGGAGACTTGCCCTTTAGTGCATGAGGCATAGTTTTTGCTGATTTGTCCATCTTGGTTTAAAAACTTGATTTTGGTCTCAGAGCCAGTGGATCTTATTTACAACAGTTGGAATGTAGGTGATTTTGGACACTGTGCATGATTTCTGTGCTCGTCCTATACGTGGATTCACTTACCTTGTTGAGAAGCTTTATTCAGTATTTGTATTATGCTTTGAAATCCTTAGATGCTGTGGAGAATAAATTATTGTTCATTCATTGCATGCCACATTTCAGTGAGTAACACAGGGTAGTCTAAGCACCTTTTATTACCAGTGCACAGAGCTAAAAACTCATGCAGGACTGTAGTAATAGGACAAGGGGTAACAGGTTAAAACTTAAACAGGGGAAGTTTAGATTGGATATAAGGAGGGAGTTCTTTACTGTGAGCGTGGTGAAGCACTGGAATGGGCTGCCCAGGGAAGTTGTGAATGCTCCATCCTTGGTGGTGTTCAAGGCCAGGTTGGACAGAGCCTTGAGTGACATGGTTTAGTGGGAGGTGTCCCTGCCCATGGCAGGGGGGTTGGAACTGGATGATCTTAAGGTCCTTTCCAACCCTCATTATTCTATGTTTCTATGATTCTATGCGCTGCTGTAATAGTAGGACTTTGGTCTACCTAATGAGACTATAAATATAATTTTTAATTAAAAAATGAGGTAAGATGAAGAAGTGTCTGTTATCAAATATATGTATTTTTTCATGTCTGGCACTTTAGCAAAAGCTGAAAAGGTCCTGAAAGCTGCGTGATTTTTATGTGGCCAGACGTCACAGAAAGTAGTTTTGTCACCCTGCATCTCATAAATATGGTGAAAAGGATTCATGCTTAGGAGCAGAAGGGACTTAGTCTTGGAAGACAAATCTGGTAGGACTTGGGTAGCGCCTTCCAGTCTTGTTTTCTTATGGATGAAAATTAGCCATAATGTATTTTAATAATAAGCTTTCTATAATAGATACTTGTATTTTACTTTATATGTACATAACTTGTTACATATGTACATAGTGCTATGTATTTGTGTGAGTGAGCGATATATACACATGTATATTCTCCTCTCCAGGAACTAATAGTGTGGCATAGTGGGCTGGTACTGAATCCCATGACATGCAAATAAGGCTTCTTCACAGTTCCATGGTCTCTCATTTCAGATCACTTTTGGGATTTTTTTAGAGCCCTCCTTACTCAGGGAGCTTTCTATTCTCCAAACTAGGAGAATAATGCACAAAAAGTTTTTACATGACACCAGACTGGATGGCAAACTCAGAGTTCATTGTGATGGTTGGTGCAAAAGTATCATATAGAGGGTTGTTATGGTCACTCTCAGTCTGTGTTCCAGCAATCTGGCTGCACCTTTCCTAACTGTTATGTAGCAGGGCATGTGATGGCTCATTGTATTGAACTACTGATCGCAGAAAAGACTTTAAAAACATGTGTTTGATTAGAAGTTTCCTAGCTCAGGGAAGTTAAATAAACCCAGGCTGCTTACAATGTACAGATTAAACGCTAGAGATGTTAAAACCAGAGCAGGGCTCCTTATAAATTAAGCTGAAGTGGTCATTATGAAAGGCCTCTGCACTGTCATAGAGATGCTGCCTGTCATTAAGGGTGGCTGCAGATGCAACATTCATACATCAGAGAGCTCTGCACATTATGTGCCTCCTATCAAGGCTTCCTGTTTGCTTTTGTTATGTCAATGCAGAAGGTAGAATGGCAAAAAAACCCCAACAGCGCAGCCCTTCTATTTCTGCTTTGATTTCTGTTCCTTTGTTACTGCTCCTCATTTTTTTTCCCAATTCTGTGGACAAAATTAATTTCATTCTCAGTTTCATTCTTTCAGCACGACTACCTAGATGTCAAGAGCAGTCAATTGTGCTCACCATATTTGTGTGTGCGCTTACAATGTACGCACATGTATGGTTTTAATGTATGCTACTACAGCCTGCTGACTACTTCCTCTGAAAGAACATCAGTCTAACAGTGGGACTACTCTGGACAAGAAATGAATAAACCACCTCTTTTTCAGGATATACCTACTGCAACGTAGAGTTTATATCAACACAGCAGAATCAATAGTGATTTTCAGACCACCATACCAGTTAGCACCCAGTCTCCTTAGCTCAACAGAAACCTATACTCTCTACTTTTCTGTTTAAAGTAGTAGGGGGATTAGTGGCTTTAATGAAAACCTATGCCTGGGGAATGGGAACATTCTTCAAGGCATGTGACACAGTAGCTCCACTGTGAGCTGCAGGCTGATCTGATCTGGTTAGGCTTGGTTGGAGCTCTTGTATAGCCCAGAAACTCCACTGGGGCCCAAGCAGTTACTCTGTCTTTGTAGCCATGGCAAGTGGCTGCCTGAAGTTAACATAAAGCTCATCTAACAGTTTCTCGTTTTAAAAAAGTTGCCAAGTTGCCAGTCTTACTGCAGTTGGTGTTAGTGCCAGGCTGTCTTTGTCAGAAATTAGAAGCCTAGCAAAAAGAGGGGGAAAAGCCCCAAGAGAAACACAGGAGGTGCATAGGAAATAATCTGACAGGCAAAACAATACATATTTACCTTTGAAGTGTAATCATATTCA
>JANHGB010012635.1:7392-26976 GCA_026283785.1 Coracopsis vasa | reverse complement strand
TATAAAAAATTGAAAAAAAAAAAAAAACAAACAAAAAACAAAAAACCACAAAAAAAAAAAAAAAACAAAAAACAAACAACTAAAACCCTACTTCGCACTTGCTTTGTAACTCACACCATTTCTCTAAGCAGAAGCCATCTCAGGTGAGGTTATCAGGCTGACAGAGGACATTTCTTGTGTTATAGAATCATAGTAAAAGATGGACATTTTTTCCTGGTCAATGAGAACTTCTTGAAAGAAGACTAAGTAGCCGATCATTCTGGACAAGAACTATCTGCGCATTTCACTGTGACAGTTTATGGTAACAGTATTTCAACAATAACAGTACGGTGTGATGGCCATGGCCTTATCATCTTATGAGAGTTTTACTTGAACAAAGTTCAGACATGGCTTCTTTTGCTAAAGGAGAATTGCTCCTGTAAAACAGACTAAGCAACATGCTTAAGTATGTTCTCTATATTAATTAAAGTGAATTTTAATGTACTTAAAAAGATAAGTCTGTGTTTCTGCATTCTGGAGCAAGAGCAGAATGCTAGAAACATCACTGCATCAAGCTTATTTCTTTACTGAGAAATAAACTGTGTCATATTAACAATCAAGCTAGCTTTCACATTAAAGTATAGGTTTTCCTTAAATTAAACAATGTAATTCAAGTTTTATTCCATCTGCTTGCTGAACAGAAAAAGAGAGAAATAGGACATTTAAGCTACTCTTTCCCTGTTACCACTGCTGCCACCAAAGCATTGAACAATTCTCACTTTGATAGGTCAGAATCAAACCTTATTTTCTGAATCTGTATGCCTTGATGAAATGACTTACTCTTCAAAGAAAAAAAAGCAATGCCAGATTTTGCCCTTGCAACGTTCAGCAGCCTCACATGCATTTTGTAAGATCTCATATTGTTGTAATTAGCTAATTTGTAATGAACTGCCCGACACTGAAAACTAAAAAAAAGAAAAAAAAAAAGTAAATTAAGTACTCTGTAGTAAGAACATCTGTACTTTATTTTTTCACTCTGTATCACCCTTCCAACCCTATTTTGTTGGCAAGGGCAACAGCTATCTTTTAAAGAGGCTCCCCACAACGCCAAGTGTGAAGCACTCTGCAAATAGGATAGTTAGACTATTAGATCTTTCAAACCAAGAAAGATATATAATGTTTTGAATGGGACTGTGCTAAACACTGTTCTTAGGCAGAAAAGGAAGTGAGGTCACCATTCTCCTAATGCATTCCAAATGTCTTCCTCGTATGCCATTTTTTAAGGTACATGTACAGCACCTTACCATGAAGAGAACTTCATTGCCAGGCACAGTAAGAGTCCATAAACCCTGAGTAAGCCTCAAAATTTATCTGATACTGGAAACAGCAGATGCAATGTATCACACACTTACGTGATTCGACTGCAATGCTAGGAGGGAAAATTAAGACGGTATACATGATTATTGTGAGAAAGTAATTTCTACAGCAGTAGAATGATATAGGCACAGGACTAATTAATTTCTAATCTGTCATAATGTTTTCCTAAACCTGGAATCCAAGAATGGCCTGAACTAGCAGATATGAACTTGCCTTTTTTTCCTCGTATTCTATAATATGATAAACAGGAATGGGACATAGGTGGTTAAGTGGATTAAACATTATCGTATTTCCTCTGAGATTACAGTTGGAGGCCTAACTGAAATGAGTTGTCAGGTCAGTTCCCCAATGGACATATTATATCATAAAACCATCATGTATAACTGAAAACTGATATAAAAAGCAATACAGTCAATTCCCATGCTAAGCAAAACCCAGATTGACTTAGAAGTGAAAAATATGCTTCTTTCTTGTTGAAAGGGTGGTCTCTCTATGTCACCTCAAGGTCATCTCTGAGGCTGCAAGGTAAGAGCTCTTATGATGCCTGCATAATAATTTACAGCGGGAAAACATAAATAACAGGTCTGACTGTCAGTGCAGGCACTCCTCCAACCTTCACAAACTGCAAATTCTCCGTCCTTTATCTAAAATATTACCTGTATCCAGCCACAACTGTACACTGTGCTGACAAATCTCAGCCCACGCACATACTATGATTATTTAGAATTACAAGGCGATCATCATCAACAACATGAGGGTTTTGGTTTGTTCAGTTGGCGGGTTCTTTAATCTGACGAAGAACCTGATTTTTAGAGAAATTTGAAGTATGTGATGTGAAATTTGGAACTATTAATGAAAAATGTTGCTAGCTAGTATATGCATCCTAAGCCATTTTAGGAAAGTAGACCCCACCAATTTTAATTTAAGGTTCCAGTGACTGTGATCACACAACTTTTGTTTTGTCTCCCAGTAAACATCAGGTAGCTCAGGAATCTTTTTGTATGCAATATCCTCGATTGACCATTTATATTAAAAAGCATTAAAACCAACATTAAAAAAAAAAAAATCAATCACCATGAATGATCACAACTCTAACTTCAAATATGGAAAATTAACAGCTCTCAGAAAACTGCTTAGAATAAAAGTAATACTACAAAAAACAAACAAACAAAAAAGCCAAAACACCACACACACACATCCCCAAACAAAATAAACTCACAAAAAAACCACTCACATAAACCTCAAACCCACTTAAACCCCATAAGAATATACCAGGATAACATATAAATTAAAGCAAGTTGCCATTAGAACTAGATCTAGAGAAAACTAGATATAACTTTGTGATGGGTGTTGGTGTCTGTGAACGTTTCACTCAGACCTAAAGATGAAATTAAAATACTTGAGCTCTCTTATTGCAATGCACAACCTTTCCCTGTTAAGTGAAAATCTGTTCAGTGTGGAAGAACTGCCTTCTGAACAGAAGGTTGGTTTAGTATTTTGGCAATTGAAACAAAATATTCCAAGTGGCTATTGCTGTACTTGCAAAGAGGATGCCAATTAAATTTCTAATGATTTACTTGGTTTTTTTTAATTTGCAAATTCATGCACAGGCATTGAGACATCCCAACAGCAAAAAGTGAAATTTTTACTTTGATGTTCTTCTTCTTCAGCATTATATAAAGAAACAGGAAATGGAAAAATGTAATGGTAAAAGCTCCTGAGATCCGAGACCCCCGAAAATCCTGGGGACAAGCAGTTATATATTTTATCCACCCACATTCCATAAAATCCAACTACAGAGGATCTGAAAAGAATGCATCAAATAACACCAAGGAAAATAATACTAAACTTGCATAGGCTACAGAATGCAAAGTATAAAAAACTAGTTTCACTGATGCCAATGAAAAGGTTGCCTATCAGCATTCAGTAAGACCACGTTTCAACTCAAAGTTCTGATCACAATGCAAACTACAGGTATATTTGAAAAGGCAGAATTCAGATTTTCATACATAAATCACAAGTGCTGATTTTGTGAACCAGTACTCACAGATGAGTGTCTAAAGCCATGCAGAACAAATGCAAATCAAACCAAGGTTTGAACCCAGCTGTATTTCCTAAAATGTACGACCAGCTTCAATGCTGTTTCTATTCAAATGCAGAGAACCCACTGGGTAACTGAAACTTTTTTTTTTTTTCCCTTAACTGTGTTAACTTTGCTGCATTTTAAAGGACTGATGACAAAAAACAAAAAAAAAACCAAAAAAAAACCCACCAAAAACAAACCCGAAAAAAACCCACCAAGACTTTTAATACCTTTCAAATCAGTTCACAGACATGTAAACAAACTGATTATTAAGAAGTATCTGCTGTGAAAAGAAGACCTAAAAGAGCATTAAAAGGCCACAGACTAGTCATATGTTCTTAAAAAAATAATAAACCTAGAACATGCCACAGAACACGCCATAAACTCAAACCCACTACAGACTGAGGGAAGTACTTCTAAACCACTTGTTGCCTAAAGAAAAGACGGTCTTTCCTCTGCTCACTGTTTCAGAAAATATAAAATAACCAGCATGTGCAGTACTGATCTTTATCCTTTGCAGAGCTGTTCAAGCAGGCAGTGCTGAAGATTAATGGCATGGACTGCACTGCTTCACCCAGTCCAGTGGCTGGTTTTTCAAAGAACCAAAGGACAGATCTGTTCTGGCAAGATGAGATTTTATATATTCACTCCTCATCTCTACTCATAGCCCCTGTATCTTCCATTTTCTTTTTCACTTTCTTGGCTGTTGTTCAAATCAAACTACATGATGTGAAAAAAAAAGCCCAGATAATTTGTCTGTCAATGGCTTTCTTTTGAAGTCCAAGCTCAGCTAATTTGAAAGGGCAGCTCAATTAGCAGCTTGGGTAGAAAATTATGCCTATAATTTCCTATACAAGCAGCAGAAAAAGTGCCAAGACCACTTGCAGAAGTATGTGCAGAAAGAGCATATTTAAAACATTTAGATTTTAGGATGGAAATTCAAAGTGCGTAAGATACCTCCTACTGCCCTGCACACAAGCAGCTGATCAGCTGTGTGGATTTAGGGCTCTGAGGTACAAATTGAGGCAATGAATTTCTTCACTCAGCTGTGCTTCAAAACAATTGCCTCACAGCAAAGTCATTTCACTTAAGTTTGCACCATTGGTCAGGACATAGCACTTGGACAGTAAATTGGATGATCGCATTTACTGCTCAACTTTCTAAGGGCTTGACAGAATAGAAAATTATGCTTGGGTTTCATACCTCTAAAATCTGACAAGTGTTTGAGAAGACCCCAGAATGAAATTTTTATGAGTCAGCCATCCTCCATTTTTGAATGGAAGCCACTTACTGTCTCACTCAATTTAAGCCTACTGTACTAAAAGGAAGAGACCTGCTATAAAATGGTCAGCCCTTCCCTCAGGAAATAGCAATGCACAGTGGGAGCTAGCCTAATTTTTCAAAGGATGAATTTAATATATGTAGAGAATGTGCAATTAAGCACCCAATTGAGTATATGAATATTTAGAATTATTTTCCCAAGAGAAAATTAAGTGTTCAGTTCTACTGGAGATAACAGGACTATGTACCCAGTCAAATAACTAAGAGTTCAGTGTTTGATTCAGCAGCAGGACTTCAGGAAAGACATAACATGAACTACAGCTGGGAATATAAGTACGCCTGCAAAATGGCAATGACTTCTCAAACCATTCAGGGAAAATTCTGTGGCATCAGACATTCAGAATAATCGATACTTGCTTTTGGTCATTAACTGGTATGTCCCCTTGTTTACTCTGCTAATAGCACATTTCTCCTTTCACTGAAACAAATCCAGGGGTTTATAATCAAAAAGGAGATGAGTAATAACCAAAAGTCCTTTTACTGATGGAACCAAAATGCTAATTACTTCAGAATATAGACAAGCTTTGCTATAATTACGCTTCCTTCCAGACATCAATTGCTTTTCTCCTACCCCACCCCTTACATATTCTTCTTACTGCTTAGAAGAGCAAATTACTTTCTGCTATTTATACTATGTAGAGAAGGAATTCTCACTCTACTGTTATTTACTGCAGTGCATTTGACTAAAGTGATGAGAGCAAATTTTTGTCAAGTATTTCATATTCATCTGGACAGATACAGATTGGATTTATAAGTGCACTGGCATTGTTTCACTTTTAGGTGGTACAGGTCCCAGTACATCATCCTTCAAATGCTGGATTAAGTATGAGCTAAATTGACATGCTCAGTTTAAATTATTTTGGGTAGTAACAGCCTTCTAGAAACTGAACAATAGAGTTCAGCATCATTTGGTTCCAATCAGCAATATAAAACCACTCTTCTGATTCTTTTTTTCTTTATTAACTATAGATTTCTCGAGTCAGTATCATTTTCATTCCCATAGTACCTCACACACGGGGCGGGGGGGGGAAGTATAACTGGTACTTTCATTTTTTTTAATCTATGTTTTAAACTAAGTTTACAAATAAAAATTTAAAATATGACCTCAGGATGAAGCAATAAGTGATAAATCTGTGCAGAGAGACTGAGACTTGCTTTTTCAACTCCGGTACGTGTACTCAATGGGCTGGGGGTGGATTTCTTAGTCATCCCAACACAGAACAGATTTATGATACCAAGGCAGGGTGTCTCCAGGCTTTTCTAATTAGCTATTATGGCTCATTCCTTCTGTTCAAAGGGAAAAGAAAGCATTACTATCAGTCAAAGCAGAAGGAATATAACTGAAAACGACATCTACCAATCTCTTAAATTCGATACACTGTCAGATGAGGGAAAACCCATGGTCTTTCATCAAAACAAACACAAATTTTCTCTGTCACCACTGAAGAGCAAAACAGCCTGTGCATTATTCCAAGCATCATGAAATCAGGAAGAGGTGACTAAAAGAATGACTCAAAATATAGGATTGATGGCAGTGTGAAACCTCAATTACATAAACAGCTCTTTGGTATAGACTACTGCCCACTAAATTTTTTTAAGGCCTTGGTACAGGATTTTTTTACATAGGAAGAAGAGGAAGAAATTAAAATGAAGCCTTTTCCAGGCTGAACAGATTAAAGAAGCTAGTTGATGAAGGAGAAGGTTAAGAACCCTAAAGCTGATCTTTTTTGGGGAAAAAAAAAAAAAAAGGATAAACGGTAGCAATAACATAAACTGACTTGAAGGAGTGAATCTTTTCTAAATTCAGGGGAAAAAAATGCTAAGTGAAAAAGAAACACAAAGCAACTAATAACTCCTTGGAGACAAAGTAAGAACTAGTACATTTTGTAGGAATATAATCTGGCTAAATAGCAAACTCCACAGATATGATCATTATCAATCAATCTGAACTCAGCTTGGATAATAAAAGAGGAACTCTCCAGATTTTGGGAACTGGAACAAGATATTAAGAGGACAATAAATTAGAACCTGAGAAACAGGATGCTATTCAAGAGGATGTTACTAGATAATCTCCATAAGATCCAGATCTCCAAGTACTGTTCTATAGGCTTCTTTAACTTTTACACATACTACCTATACCTATGGCTCAAATTTTCAAGAATGGTCTTGGGAGGGGACATAATATCATTAAAAATCCCATATTACTCCCATGAAAAATAGGTATATAAAGACTCAGGCACCTTGGAAAGAATTCTACCCTAGAAAACCCCAAACCACAACAAACAAACCCAAAAAAACGAAACCAAACCAAACCAAAAGAAAAAAAGAAAAAACAACACCAACGAAATGTCAGTGTCCTTAATAACAAAAAGTATAAGGTGTTGAACTTCCCTAAAAAAAATATTGATTTTACACAGTATAATTTTTAATATCTATATGCTCATATTGTATATAAATATTCATATATATACATATACACACACATACACATGCGTGTACATACATAAGGAGGGAGGAAGGGATGGAAGGAGAAAATCCCAGTTAAATGGAGATTTAAAATGCAATCTTCAGTTATATGGGGTAGCCATAAAAAGTACCAGAGGGAAACAAATAAACAATGCAGACAAGTAGAAAAGTGAAATTACTTTCTCCAAAGTAAATTTTTTAAAACTAACACAGTTATTAAATAGAAGCCTTTTTGCAAGTTGCCTTTATTCTGGGAATCTTTAATATTTTTCATTTAGTAAATTCTTATCCTTAAGTGCCTGCCAATAATCTCTGCATAAACATCCAAGCATTCACATTTTTAAAGTTTCTGACAGTTAAAAAGCAATTTTATGAATATTTATGAAGGCAGTAAATTATTAAAATAAATATAGATATTTACACAGTAGAACAACATCTTCATTTAATGGATGTTAATGTTAATATGTGAACATTTTAAAGATGAAGTGGTGTGGCCTTCAGGGCTTTTGTTACTCCATTAGAAGTTAATTTAGGATAGAAATTATGGCTTTTTCTTGAATCCCAACCCCAAAAGATTTAATCATGCTCAAGATTCACATCATTTTTCAAAAAATGAATCTGGTGATGGTATTTCCAGACAGTGCAGATCTCCTCACAACAGAAAAGCCTCCTCCCTAGAAATGATGCCTTCTATGATTTCCTATATGTGCTTGCAGATACTCCAACAAGCTTTTTAGGGCAGAGAAGCTTGGTGCTAGCGAGGTAGTTACATCAATCTTTCTTTCTCCACATAGTTTATACTATAAGAATACATTTCTTGTCTACAAACACAGCAGACAATTCAAGTTGCTCTTTCTCAAGAAGGTGTTATACATCACAGAAATTTCATCATCTTTGCCCACATTTATAGATCCTCCTGATTCAAGGACACCAGGGAGTCTGCTTTGATGTCCTGTATGTAACTGGCTACTGAAGCTCACCAGTGATCCCAATAACCCAAGTTCCACCAAAACACAAATTTTACTTCTAGAGAGAACACCAGGAGGCAGTTACTTTCAACAAGAAGGCATGAGGAAGCAAGTATTCTACCTTTTTTTATGGTAGGCCATTCTAAAAGTTGTGCTTCAATTATATTCTAGATTTGTCTCAATTCAGCTTTCTCCTTAAGCTTTTCTTCCTTAGTCCAGTGCCCTCTTTATTGAAAAACAACCCAGCTCTCTTAAGTGTCTCAGATTAGTTTCAAGATTCCTTTAGGAGTAGGCATAGTAGTTTAAAATTTCTCCTTCTGTCAGTTACTCAGCACTGTGAATTATTCCAGCTAGAGAGACAGAAATTACTAGCACCATGGCTATGCCAAGTTAATGTACAACACGAGTACTCCCTGTATGCTTCACTGCTCAGTCTGCTGGTTTAGTTTGTATTCCTATAGGAAATTGTCACTCCAGGTGCTGGAAGCAGTAAATTCCTAAACCTTTTAGTTGCATTTGAAAATGACTCTACCCTTGCATACTGTAACTTGTTCCAGCCCTTGAAGCATTTCTACCATTCTTTTCTCCCACCTTTAATATTAATTTTATAATAGACAGTCTTGCTCCCTTACTGACCTTCAGAGTGCCATATCAATGGTAAAAACCTTTTCTAAGTCTCTACTCCACTCTGATTTATACATAGGTTAATACATATCCATTTTTTTATCTATTCTTTTTATCACAGCAATGTAAGCTCCACCTGTTTCTTTTTTCCCCCCAGAGTCAACACTCTTTTTGATACTTTGCTATAAAGGTAGCGTCCCTACTCTTTCTTTTTAGACGCATAATTTATCATATCATAGAATTGTTTGGGTTAGAAGGGATCTTAAAGATCACCTAGTTCCAACCCCCTGCCGCAAGCAGGGACACTTTCCACTAGACCACATTGCTCAAAGCCCTGTCCAACCCGGCCTTGAACACTTCCAAGGGTGAGGCATCCATCATGTGGCTGTAGTAACATATCCTTTATCTGAAAAGGTTCAGCTTAAGGGACCAAGACATGTCTGTGTGGCTCTGCCAATACTCTAGGAAATGTGCTCACTGCCACTGATGCTGCTCCTCTTATCCTTATCAGATGCTACATTACATATGTTTCAGTGGAACAGAAACACAACACTTCCAACAAAATCTGAAAACATATTCAATTACAAAAATAACTAAAGGTCAGATTTCTACATATCTTATTCTCACAAGGCAGCTTAAATTTGTGATCCTTACCAAATTTAATCACAATTATTGGCATTAAGGATTCAACTGCATATTCTAACAGCACATTAACTTCAGGCTTTTCTGCTTACTCCAAATTCCCTGATGTTGTGGTTTAAGCCCAGCCGGTAACTCAGAACCACACAGCCGCTCGCTCACTCCGTGCCTTCTTGCTTTTCCACTTTCACATTACTACAAGCTCTGAACTCTGTCTACTGTTTTCAGTGTGTCAGAAGGTATGAGAGATGGGCCCATTCTGAAAGACTGAAAGTAGAAGCTCCAAATTATTTTCAACCTGGATGTTCCCCCTAATTTTGTATCCTATTCAATCTCCATAATATATCAAACTAAATCTCTACAGCAAAAAAAATCATCAGTAATACATTAACTATTTCAAATATTCAAATTTCCATCACTTGGGCTTATTTCTATAAATTATCCCATTCAACATGAAGCTGTTTTCTACCAGCACATACTTATTTCTGTTAATGTGATGTAAAGAAATGTTAACTTTTCATGGTAAGTCTTCTGCCAGCAGCAGTATAGTGTTTCTCTCAGGGTTTTACCAATGGATTCAAAAGGAAGATTAAGAAGAGTTGAGATGAAAAAAGACAAAGTAAAAACACAAAAGTGGAAAATAGGGGAAACGTGAAAAACAAGCAGTAAAAGAAAGGCAAAAAGTATACATATGCAAGGGAAAATGAAAGCTGAAACAGAGACATGTTTAGAAATTTGGTTATGAAGATGAAATCTCGTGCAGGATCTATAAAAATCAGACCCAAATAGAGAGTGAGATATTTGCATAATATAAAGTAATAACGAGAAATTACAGGACATAAAAATGGGGAAAAAGTACAAGTTAAATACACAAAATTAGAAAGAAAACCAGTAAAAATATATCTATATAGTGACAGCTCTGTTATGAGCTACCACTCTGTTTTAATGTGATGTAAAACCAAACACATGTAAGCCAGAGGTAAAGAAAATATAGGGAGAGGGATGTATCTGCTGGAACAGAAATCTGAGACTCGATAAGTGCAGGAACATAAACATTAGGGGGAAAATGATGCAAAAAGTGGATTCAGTAGAGAGAGATTGTGTCCATTTAAACCAGTAGGACTTGCTGTTTATGGCAATCTTTCTCTTTCACTTCTAATATTCCTTATGGAAGAATAATCTATTTCTCATATCTTACTGCATATTTTCTCATGAGAAAAGTAAAGCTTACAATTATTTCACGATTAAAGAGACACAATTTATATCCTAAAACAAAACCCACCCCCCAAAAAAACCCAAAACAAAACCAAAAAAAAACACCAATCAAACAAACAACAAAACAAACCCATTTACAACCTCAAATAGAAGAAATACCAAATAAAGGGAAAGCTTCCATAACTCAGTGTGTGCTCCGGAAGGTGCGAGTAACAAGAGTAGCAGAACAGGTTTGGGGAGTTGCATTTTTAGCTCAGTCTCTGAGTGTGCATTCAAAAATCAATCTCTTGAGCATATCACACTTTGGAACAGACTGCGGATTCTTTCAGAATAGCAAATGAGCACCAAAGGTGTGGCTATCACACCTAATCCACCAGTTTGCACTTACTTCCTGGGATGAGACTACAGCCAATCCAAACTAAAAGTTCCTGAGATGTCCCTGTCCTCAGCACGAATTGTTTTTCCCTACTATTCAGGTAGCGCTACTTCCTAATTTAGACATAGCAAGTGCTTAAGAACACAAATTGGTAAAAAGTCCACCTCACAGACACTGTAGACAGTGCTATTACAGCAACCTTTGCATCTTTATCAAATTCCTACTATATGAGCTCTGATTGCTATTTCATTGTTCTTGTCAGTGGTGAAATGCAGTGTGAGATCTATTGCTGGAAATAATGCACAACAGCCAAGTTCTAACAGTGATAACTGACCTTTCATGGGTGTAATTAAATTGCATCTAAATAATTTAAATAAACAGCTAAAGCTACTCAGTTGAAAATGGCACTTTTATTAATATAAATATTGTTATTATAGAACAAAATTTTCAGGGGTTATTTTCTAAACCTGCGTCATCATCTCAACTGTGCTTTCTATGGCCAACAGAGCAGATCCTGATTCTTTTAATTATAAGATCTGGAATCACTGTTCTTTTATAATTGCTTTCATGAACTGGGAATGAATTAATTAAATATTTATTGGACTAGTATATTTTCTGAAAGGCAAAACAACACTTTTGTTTATAAAATATTTTCAATAGAAGGCAGTTACTTGACACTGCAGTTTAAATGTGGTTTACACGTTGAGTCTATGATGTCTAACATACAAGTGGACTAGTGAGCTCCATCTCTGCACTCGCTGGAGTTGGAGGAGAAATTACAGACACACACACACCCCCACGGATATCCCTTCCCACACAACTGCAACAAAAGGAGAAGGAAGAGAAACATGTTTCTCGTTATGAACTTGTTACTATTATTATCTGAACACATCCATTATTCACATATTATTATTATCTGAACACATTCATAGACCAGTAAATACTAGTGATTTTACAGGCCTGATCGACCATTAAAGGCAGGTGGAAAACATGCCTATCTGTGTATCACAGGGCAGTCCTGCTTACACAGTTTACACAGCAGAAAACATCACAGAAGTTCAGTTCTTTTCCAACTCTTAGTCCCTTTTGTCCCTCTGAGGTGTTAAGGATAGCAGAAAGAACCAAGGTGTCAAAGGCAAATTCTTCACAGAGCAAGGCTGTATGTATGTATGTATGTATGTATGTCATATTTAAATCAAGTTACATTGCAATTTCTTAAACAAATCCATAAACAGTAGTGCTAGTCTTCCTGTAGTGTACGCCTCTGGTTATTACCTCACAGTCCCAGTGCTGGCAGAAGCATACCTGCAGCAAGGCCCAAAGTGCTGG
Source organism: Coracopsis vasa (assembly GCA_026283785.1). Taxonomy (NCBI): domain Eukaryota; kingdom Metazoa; phylum Chordata; class Aves; order Psittaciformes; family Psittacidae; genus Coracopsis; species Coracopsis vasa. Next base: position 14,579 of record JANHGB010012635.1, on the reverse strand, counting down.
GCTTTAGCCACAGTCTGATGAGGCTGGAAAGACCTGCAGAAGCCTGAGTTTGATTGAGCACATACTCTTCCTCCTCTCACAGCATGCCCAAACCACAGCCAGCAGACTAAGCAATAGAAACAACTGTATGTGCATTTTTAGCATACACAGATAAAACTATTCCTCATTTCAGCTGCCTCCTCCCCCTCCTCCTCCCCACATTCCCCTCATCCTTTTACCCTTCCTCTCTTCACCGCTCCCCCCCACTTCATGTTAATTACTTTTTTTAGGGATTTCTTTATTTATCAAAAGGCTTACAGTACACCCAGAGAAAACATGGCATACTACTGGGACACTCTAAGATATGCAGCAAAATAAATAACTGTAACACATAACAGGCAGCACAGACCAAAGTGGCTAGTATTAAGGAAGAATCTGAACGTCAGCAAATCCTGACTTACTAGGATAGAATGGGAATGTCTTTGTTTTGGTATCTTGAAACTGAAAGTACAAATAAATAATTCAGTTGAAGTGCAACAAGCATTTGACTAACCTTATAAAGCAAAGGTGATTGTCCTAGCTTCAAAAGTGCAATTTTTTTGGTCACGTTTGTAATTGCTTGAATCCGGATTAAGTCTGCCACAGTCCCATACTGTACATCAACAAGTTCTGCCTGTAAAGAGAAGACAAAAATAAGGCTAAACCTATAACCATGCATCACTGAGGGTGCTCCTTCCACAGAAACAAAGCTGTCTACATAAGTACAAGCACCTGAGCAGAGTTCTACAATTACCTTAACCCCATGTCCTGATCAGAAAAACCTGTCATAACAAAGAGCTTGAGAATTTGATCTCACAGATGAATTTGTACCTTTGCAGTCTTCATTCAAAATTCATCGGCTGTGACAAAAAAACCCCTTTTTTTTCTTTTTTTGCCAGTAGTTAAAATAAGTGGTGCTGATCTGGATGAGAATTCCCCTTCACTAGCTACAGGAATGTATTTTAAACCATGATACTAACTCACATCTGTTAACTTCCTTAATCAGACTTTTATAAAGCATTTCAGAAAATTAATGATTATACTGTTCAGTTATGAAAATATATCGATAATATAAACTCTACCAATATACAGTTTAATTATGTGGTCTCATGTGATTCCTGAACAGTCTCAACTACTGAAGTATCTTCGTATAATCCATCAGTTATCCAAGCATTATACTCAGATAATTATAGTGGTAAACAGACTACACCTCTCTGACATGTAAGCTTTGCTATTAATACATACTTTGAAATTATTTACAGTCATTTCCAACTTAATGAAAAGCTTTTAGACCATGAAGATCTTCAGCTCTTCAGTGAAGACACTGAAAGGATATGTAGTTAAGGTCTAAGTTATTAGTAAATGTCACGCATCAGCAGTGATGGAAAAACACATCAAAACTTGTTTTCAAGGATTATTTAAAAACAAATATATATATATATATATATATATAATTTAAGAATGACCAACAGCATATTTCTCACATTTTTGCAGCAATAAATTCTGGTGAAGACCAAGTATAAGGATAATCAGGCTTGTACATTATTATTTTAGGAACTCGTAACAGCTCTCAGGACACCATCGAGGACATTCTGGAACATCTAAATCCCTCCACTGTGTTCACATAAAACACAGATATAAGAAGACACAGTAACATTGCATGAGTGTTCAAAAATTCAAATAAGAAGTACAAAATAGAAAAGTTTCTCTTTCAGTTCAGCTTTGGTAACAAGTATGGATTCATTGCCATAGGCAACAGTTCTGATTTGGGCATCTCAACACAAACTGTTTAAATTCTAACAACAGTTGTCCTGGATATGTATGATGTGTGAAATTTTCCTAGATTCCTGAACACCGGTGTTGTAGGGAAGTATTTACCCTTATACAACTGTAGCTGAATATTTTGTCTGAGTTTGTACCTCAACATTTAAGTTGAAATTAGACAATTTTTTTGCCAAGGTTGCTGTCTTCTTAAATGTATTCTTTTAAATTTTCACGTTAACAAGTTTCTAAGACTACAACATGTCATAAGTACTGTATAAACAAAATATTTAGAAAGGTCATCCAAAGTTATAAAACACTTCTTGAACAGGCAAGCATCAGATTTAACACCAAATACTGAAGTGTAGGAACAGAAAATTTTCCACTTCATACAATTTCTTCTGAAATATATGAAACATTTAAAGAACTTGAAAACCATTTCCTAAGAAAACTGAAATTATGACAACAGGATGAAATAATTTTCCCCGTGTGATCATATTATTTGAAAAGTATGGTAAATCAAGTGAGGAAGTTTTTATACTAGAGGAAACTATCTTATATTTTATATTTTATCTCATCTCATTCATCTGGTTAGAAAGAGTTCGCCTCAAATGAGGAAAGTGTATTAACCAGTATACTTCCTTGAAATTCACACAAATTTTACCTTATTCTCTAGATCTCAGCTTTATTTTAATTTCTACCTACAGACATGTCAATAGATACACCTGAGTGCAATAATTATTAGCATCTCAAAAGTCTTATGGCTTGAGAGGTTATATGTAGGCCGATTTCTTGGGAGACCTCTAATCTAATTCCTTTGGATCCAATGCCTTTCTCAATCGACCCTCAAGCAAAGCAAAAATCAGAGCTTTCATCATTCATATAAGAGAAACTACACTGAATTTTCCTGAGGCAAAATCAATACACAAAGATGTAACATAATGAAGTATCAGACTATTCACTTCTACAGCATGCCTGTGTGAAAATGAGATCCCTGCCCATCTACATTCATGTCCTGCTTCACATCATTTTTGCTAGCTGCTCCTCCAGGGTGCTATCCACTGCTCTGTAAACAAGAAAACTACATGTTTGCACAATTATTAATGCATTTATCAACTGCCCTTGGATGTTCTTAGTTCATTTATGGATGCAAACTGCATCTTCAAGAGCTATTCACTGGTCTTTCACAGGCAACATAGAAGCTCTATAACAGCAGGCTGAATAAAAGGCCCTAAAAAAGCACAACTCGTATTCTAATTATGGGAGAACCAGAACTTGACTCCCTGCTGCCCCAAACACTATGCCAACCATGTTCTTTGCTCCAAATGTTAAAAGTAAGCCCCTTCATATATTCATACGTTGAGAGTACGTGTAAGAAGTCATTACATAATATAAAAAGCAGCTGGATATAATATAACAAAGAGTTATGCGTGCTTTCATTACACATCTTCCACATGGAGAGTATGTCAAAGCTCAATATATTAGAAGTCTTTCATTTGCACTTGCCTGAAAATGAGTATGACCTATGCATCTGTCCAACTATAAGGGCACTTGCACACTTATATTTCACTGTAACTTTGAAGCAGTTGTCTTCTCAGCACAGGTCCTTGACACTTAATTTTACCTTTTGGAGAATCATGGGTAAAAATATTGCACATGTCTAGCAAAGTAAGTTATCACACCCCGGTAACATCACATATAGCCTAGCAGCTGGAGAATAGCACAGCTAATCTCAGATCTAACTTAAAATGACAAAAAAGAGTAATATCTTCTCTTGACTAAAACTACACATGGCTTGTCCCCTGCCAAACAAAGTCAATAACCCAGTGGAAGAGTTTAGAAGAAAGTCACAATATTTTGCCACTAGAGTCCAGACCCTTATAGGTAAACATTAAATTATAAAAATAATTTAAAAGATTATTTCTATCCCTTCATTTCTACTAAACTTGAATACATGAGTAAAATTTGTAACACAAAGCAAAATACTTTGCACTACTTAAAACATGTCATCAAATACAGCATAGCAACACTATCTCAGAGATCAGGGATCAAATCAGGGATTTTTTTATTTAATACACTGGGATTCAACTAATCGGAACTTTTACTTATAAATAAAATATTGGGGAAAAAAAAAAGGTTTAGAATAATGTTAAAGAATCCTACTGAATCCAAAGAGTGCTACCCTCTCAAAAATCAACTGACAAATTAACAGTCCATTTATGTTGCACAGGCCCATTTTAGTCAAAGTGTTCCTAACACCTCCAAAAATGGAAATTAAATTCTCTATTCTTTCTTTTACAGAAATGTTTACAACATGATTTTACACATTCCAGTTTTTTAAAAAGCAAAATACTGGACCACCAACTACCCATATTTGAGAAACTGCTCTCTTTTGGTAGGATAATTTTGTTAAAAAAATAGAAGAGAACTCATGCTTTTATCATATGCGTGAAAAAGAGCACTTGTGTACTTGGGTTTAGATACGCAAGGGTAAATCCTCTTACCCTAAAACTGGGAAACTGCTAAAGAATGAGTTGTTTTATACATTTGAATTAGGTACTTACTCTTCAAATTGTTTCATGCTATGCTGTTTGAAAGATATGACTATTTAGGAACGAACTGTGAGCTGCAATATGGAGTTCAGTAATATTCCCCCATGCATGAAATGAAGTAGGGGTAGGTAATAAACTAAACATTTTTAGAAAAAGTAATTATTTTATGTTAGATTTATCATTAGTTTCTAAGTCCCAAGATGATTCTGAATGAGTTGCAAACATTCTGTCTTAAAAAAACTATGATAAAATGCCCCCGAAACAGAAAAGATAAACACTCCAAAAATGACACAATCAAGACAGTCAAGGATCTTTTCCCAATTTCTTCTACTTATCTCCAAAACAAAAGAGAATAAAACAGTGTACTTCATCCAAGAAGAAAAAAAAGAGTAAGACACATCTTGCAACAGGAAAGTGTGAGAAGCTGTAAGAAGCAGCTGGCAGCTGAGGTCTTGAAGATGTTGGATACTATTTTAAAACTTTGCTTTCATTGCAAATGCTGAGGCAATAAAACGAACAGACAAAAAGGGTAAGTTAAACAGATCAAAAATAATAACAAAAATATGTTTGTCATATCACATTGTTATCATTCAGTCCACTTGAATGAGGAATTTATGAACTGCACTATACATCTGTATCCAATACACTGGGAAATCCTATAGGGAAATTAAAATAATAATAATAATCCCACAGAAACAAACAAAAAAACCCCAAACAACCCATACACAAAAAAATAACACCACCAACAAAAAACCCACAAAAATTCAAAGCCAGTATACCCGGGAAGAGATGTTTCTTACAACCACCAAAAGCAGAGGGAGTCAGTGCAAGTAAAAAGGTAGGTTTTAAGTACATCCTCTCCAAGTATTGAAGAAAACTAAATATTAAATGTTATGTCTACAATATATCTAGGATTGCTTATTTCTCAAAATTAAGACAATTTCTAAAAAAACCACATACATAACTCTACAAATATCAACCCCTAAGTTATGTGATTGTCCAGGCTCACTACGTCCCCTTCTTTCCTTCAAGACAATGTCCTTTATTTGTCCTTCAACATTCAGCTACTATTTTCAGGTTGTTCACAAAATACAGGTAACAGAAACATCCAATGCATGATCTCCAAATAGTCATCCTGCCTAAAGTCACAACACCAAAATATATTTGCAAATTCTATTCAAGAAGATGGCAGTCTGCAATCAGGACATTAGGCTAACTTTAATTAAACACTTCACTATAATTTATTTCACAGCTCTGAAATTGAGGCTGAAGACAGCATTCAGCAGAGCATAAAAGTAAATTCAAGCTGGTTGTAGATCAAAGCTGGACATCAACAAACACAAAGAAAGCTGCAAACATAAAACTACCTCTCCTCTAAAATTAGAGAAGAAGAAAGAAAAGGGGAGATAACGAAGCTGTGCCTAAGTATGCCAAATCATTTGTCAGTACACAATCTGCTATGCTTTCTGACAGGAGCTGCTGCTCCCATTTTGGCCAAAAGCACTCTTCTGATAACCAGGGAAGCACAGCTGTTTCCCTGTGATTGCTACCACACAAGCCTCTTTCATCCTCTTACTGAACATGCCAGAGACAAAACAAACAGCCATAAGCATCTTTTATATACTTACTGTATTTCTATAGGAAAGTTAATATACAAAGTCCACATTCTAACTTTGTCCTTTGCTTGGGTCCAGTCAGAAAGAGGGACAGAGAGAGACCTTCTGTGTTTGTAAGTTTTGTGGCATGCACCTGACGGCTGTCTCCAGTTCAACTGAAATGATGGAGGTTTAACTAAGAAAGCCATGAATCTAACTATTGATTTCTTTTACAGTAATGGCACTTGGTATGAGTAAGATCAGTCAGTCTGTTCCTTCATTGTTAGGACTCACTGAAGACAAGTGCAAGCACATGTAAGTTTTATTTACCATTTTATCATAAAATGGTTTGTGTTGGAAGGGTCCTTAATGATCATTTAGTCCCAACCCCCTGGAATAGGTGCGGGGAGGAGGATTGTAACATGAAAGGTTAATTTCTTGCAGAGCTGTTTTTGCTGTTAGAAAACCAAACTAAACCAAAACCTAAAACCAAATCCTCTCTTTGGACTCAGTTTTCATGCAAACACCATACTCCAGTGTTTACAATAATTCAAAAAACTAACTTTGAAATCTCCTGGTGAACCTTCTACTCTTTTTATGAAAAATTTATTACAGGCCTCAAATTCCAACCATACCATCTTCCGGCAGTAAATATCGCCTATAGTGTTTTGTGTGCCCTATGACACATGGCCATACCCTAACTGCCTGGGAAATCTTGTAGATCATTTGGGGGTAATTATACAGAAATGCAGCTGTGATATCCTGGTAACAAATAAGCTGTATATTTGAAAGTAAACTCCCTTACCTTCTTTGCCAAATGTGGACACTACTTATCCATACCCTATTTCTAATTGCACAGGATTTCCTATCCTTGAGTTTCTTTGTGTGTCTCATTAAAAAAATGAATGAGAAAAATAATTTTATGCCTTGAAAAATAATAAACTGATATATTTCCAAGCAACTGTGTGAGAAAAGCCAAAAAGAGACAATTTGTGCAGTTTGAATTTGAACATGCTGTCTCAGCCAAAAAGGGCAAATCATTACATATCTGGAATAACTGAAGCTAATTTTGCTCTGTGTCATGGTTTAAGCCCATCCACACATTCTCTCTCTCACTCCCCCCAACTTTGTCCCCCCCCAAGCTCCCAGAGGGATGGAGAGGAGAATCGAAAAGAATACAACTCCCACAGGTTGAGATAAGAACAGTTTAGTAACTAAGGTATAACACAAATCACTACTGCTACCACCATCACCAATAATA
>JANHGB010012633.1:0-17267 GCA_026283785.1 Coracopsis vasa | reverse complement strand
AATTTCTCAGGTCATTTAGTCCTTTCATGAATATAATTAATTCCTAATGTAATATTGTTTCAAGAAAGAATTTTTGGACTGCTATATGTGTGAAAGCTGATTTCACCCTCCTCTGCTAATAACAACTTACCACTGTCTTAGCAGTGGAGCAGCTGACCCAGGAAAAAACAGTCACCTTAGTGTCTGGGGCTGCTAAGTATATTTCCTTACCAGGTGCTCAGCATCCTCTTTCTCAAGCTATGAAATACAATGGCAGTTTTTCAGAAGCTGAAATTGGTAAAAAAATATGTGCTGAAGTTATATCAAGGAAGATAGCAGTGATTAGCAGATTTCCATGAGATATAATATTGTCAGGTTAAGCATGTGGTTATGCAGACTTTTGTCTCAGTAGAGCTTCTTGGCACAATCATTTGGCTCACAGACTGGAGCCCTGGAAATAGATAAGGAGCACAGATAGATAGAAGAAGCTGCCTGGGGCAAGTCTGAGAGTCTCAGGAAGTTGTGAGTGCATTGGAAATAGGGCTGGCGGCACTTAAACTGACACTCGTGCCTTAGAAAGGACTCAACTCTCACTTTCTGTGCAACAGTGATGATCAGAGAATGTACTGTCTGATCATTTAACATAACTTTTTATGTTAAATATTTACCTAATTGACAATCTTTCTCATCAACATTTCTTATACTTGCTCATTTAGACTCACCAGAAAGAATACTCTGCATGCTCGTAATGTTGCGCTGCTTACTGTGGTGGGGCTGATACTGCAGGCATTATTCCTATGGAGGTATTCAGCGGCAAAACATATTGTTTGCTGCAAAGCAGAGGTGGGGAAAGGCATTAAAATACATAAGTGGCACTAAGAATGCGAAGACAAACTATCAAAATGTGCAGCCTGGGCTTGTTCTGTGACAGCTGGACATCTGTATCTCTGCTGGAGGACCCAAGGGTGCTCCCAGCTTCAGCAACATCACAGCTTTTTGTTAGACATATGATCTGCTCTCAGATGTCCGAGAGCTTAATAGCTACATATCTCAACTAATCAAGTATGAATTTGTTAACACTTTGCTGTGATTAAACCCCAAATATCTGTACAGATGAACTATAAAATATAGAAATAGACACAAATACATCCCAGGAAGTTTTGGTAAAATTATTTTTTGCTTGTTTGCACAGGAAAGTTATTGAAAAGTTGTATTCACAGATATCATGAACAGCCAACATACATATATAAAACAAATGAAAAAAAGTCAGTATATGCTATTTCTTTACACAACCTCAGCTATTCTGAAGCTGTAAGGTAAACAAAAGTCAGATTTTTACCTCTGAGTCATCAGAAGGAGCTCACACAGATATAAAAGCCTTCCAAAAGTGATAGAAACATATTGACATTGGCAAAAATGTGCAGTGAATGTTTCAGTGATGCCAAACCTTTAAGCCCTTTCAAAAAGCAAGCATGTCTTGTGTGCTGAAAAAATGTCATAGTTTGATATTCTGTTGGATTCAGTGAAAAGATCATTTCATATACTACTGGATAAATAACATTTTTTTTAATCTTAACAGTGCCTTTATGTGATAAATAATACAGTAGTTATCAACCATTTGTTCTATGCATATATATAAATATATTGCCCGTGTATATTCTATTATGGTCTTAAGGTCCTTTCCAACACTAACTATTCTATGATTCTATGATAATGAGTGATTATGTAGATTGAGTTTTATGGTTACAAATTTATGTGTAAAAACTAATCCATGATGCTTAACCCAGAGCAGCTTCTTGAAATCCAACTCAGTAGGGTCAGTAGATCACATTAGATATATAATGATGCAGGTCATACAGTGCATGAATGACAGAAAAAACCTCACCCATGTATTAGTCTTACAGGTCTGTCATTACATCTGTTTCCTTTGTACTTTTAGCTTTCTCTTACTTTCTCCTGACCTTCTACTTAGTTTGTTTCTTGGTTTACTAAAGTACTGTGGTGCCTGATTGCTGCTTAAAAGCTTTGGGGTTTAAATTATTAAAATATAATTAAGTGATAGTGGTAGAAAATTAGTGTTATAATTTCTTCAGGGAGATTTGAAATTTACTTTGAAATTGAAGTAACACTTTTGTACACAAGATTTTGTGATGTGATACACATTCACACATATACATGCATATATTCTGTAAACTGTTCACAGTACTTTGTCTGCATAATCCTATCCTATACAATCAAATACATTTGCTGGATCTTAATATAAATCACAATATAACCTCTCTCATCACAGAATGCTATTCTGCAGCATGAGCAGTACCGAAATGATGGTTTGATTTATAGTTCTTCTCATCACTTAACCTCTTAGAAAGAAAAAAATAGAAAACTCTCAAATGCTAAAAAATGTAACTTGCAGCTAAATGGCCACTTTAAAAGCTTTTTTTCCCCTATTAAAAATGTACAAAGCTTGTAGTTCATTGTGTAACTGAAGGTCAGTGTAAGTAAATGATGGCTGCACTCTAGAAGTTATTGTGCTATACAGCGGCACCATAAAAAGGCAAACATCAATCTGTGTTTTGGCTTTTTAAGGTACATTTGTGTTAATGGGAAGCTCATGCTCAAGCTGGTATTAGAGCAAAAGGCAAAGAACAGAGATAGAACTGTGTGCTGGGGAGGGGGTGATCCTGCATTTTAATAAGCAGTTTCTAAAATAACTCTTCCAGCTGCTTGAAAAATTGAATACCCACTTTATGTATCAGGGAGCAGCAGGCACAGACTGCCTTGCTGGTACTGAAGGGTGACAGCAAGGCAGGCTGTCTTGTTTGAAATCTATATATTTTTCATATTGTTCTTCTTTGTAGTGATGTATGACAGCATGATCTGACTGCAGGTGATTCTGAAGATTACGACAGAGTTGTATTTAAGATCTTTATGAAATTTGTTTTTTCTGTTTTAGCCTTTTTTTTTTGATAGTGGCAAATCCCTGCTACCGATACGGACAAGTTCCAGCAAAACTTGTCACTGCAGAAATCACACGTACCTGAAAATAGGATTTCTGTTTGGTCATGTCACCTTTTACATAAAAATATATCCCCTCCACCATAAAGCATTCAAGTTAGACGCGTGATCTGCATGACTGGGATTTTTTTGGCAGGGGGAATCTAATTTTTATCAGCCTTTGGGAGAATTAGAGAACTTCATGATTGCAGTCTGAAAAATCCTGCTCATTATCTATAATTTTATTAGCTTATTATATTGCAAAGAACATGATATTTTTCCTACTGCAATTTTAAACATATTTTCTTGAATGGATAAGGATATTTCAGTATTATCCTTTATTTCAATGTATCAAAATGTCTTGATGGATAGTCTGGTGGTTGAACACGAATCCTTTAAGTAGCTATGTATGCAAATAAAGTAACTAATATGAGATTAAACATGCATGTTTATCTTTGGATAACTCTAGTGGACTAAAGTAAGAGGTGACTAAATATCTCATTGTTAAAATGAAACTGTTCCCTTTCAGTGCTAATTTTTTTTTTAATTTTTTTTTTTTTTTAATAGGGTGGTGGTGGTGGTTTTGTTTTTTTTGCCCAGTTTGGTGAAGTGAGAGTCAGGAGATACAACCTTTTTTGTTTACCAAAACAGGTGATTTTTAGCTAGAATTTTTTAGATGTTTAATACGATATTTTGGATATTTTTTCCTGTGATATTTCTGATGTTGGTTATGATTTATTATAGTGCAATCTATTGTACTAAGTTTGAATGAAATCTAGTTTATACACAACCAAGAGGCAGTCTTCTCAGGGTGAATGTATGCCAATGACATAATGGAGCACACTGAACAGTTAGGAAAAGCACTGAAAAATCTTTGCTTGGTTATCTAGAATATTTCTAGAGACTGGATTAGAAACTGACTTCTGTTTATCAGCCTACCCTGCATATATCATATACTGATATCTCCACTGCTATAAAAAGGAGGCTGTAGTAGCTGTTGGTGGTTGTCATGGTGTCATCTGTCAGCAGTCTTAAGGCCATGCAGAGATATTCTTTTGAGTTTAAACAAAACAAAAAACAGAAACAACAACAACAAAGTACAAAACAAAACAACCCATGCCCAAGCATTAAAAAGATAGTGTTCCTTTTGAATTTTTCAGGTAACAGATCATACATAAATCACTTCACTTTAGAAAAGTCTCAGAGGAATGCTTTGTATGAGAAAACCCTGAAGGAAAAAGAGCTTTTTTGTTTCAAGCTGGGATATAGTCCTTACAAAATTCTCTACAGCTAAACACATGAAATTCATCTGTAAAACTGGACTTTTTAGTGAATATTTTCTCTTATTGGTAATAAGGTTCTCATATATGATCTCAGCTTTAGCATTCCTCCAGGCTGCAACATCTTCACCAGTAATTAGGCATAAAAGAAAGAGTGCTGCTCACTAAATTCATAACTTTTCTGCCACAGGACCAGAATTTTTTTAGGGACCAGACTGTTCAAATAACTATCCTAGCTATACCACTAGGTCTATTTTCCTGTATTAACAACATTTTGCCTTCTGGTAATATTCTTATGCTATGTAAACTTTTAAGTTTCTGTGTCCTGGTTTCAGGTGGGATACAGTTTATTTTCTTCCTAGTAGCTGGTGCAGTGCTGTGTTTTGGCTTTTGTCTGAGAACAATGCTGATAACACACAGATGATTTCGTCATTGCTCAGTAGCACTCACCCTAATCAAGGACTTTTCAGTCTCTCATACTCTGCAGTGAGGAGGGGCACAAGAAGAGGGGAGGGAGCAGAGACAGGACACCAGATCCAAACTAGCCAAAGAGGTATTCCATACCACAGCACATTATGCCCAGTATATAAACTGGGGGGTGTTACCTGGATTAAAATGTTTGTTCTATTTTATGAGACACCTTTAAGTACTGAAAGGCTGAAATTAAGTCTCTTCAGAGCCTCCTTTTCTGCAGGCTGAACAACCCTAACTCTCTCAGCCTGTCTTCACAGGAGAGGAGCTCTAGTCATCCGATCATCTTTATGGGCCTTCTCTTGACTCACTCCAACAGATCCATGTCTCACATTCCTACCTTTTACATGGCTCACTTTTAGAGTCTTCAAAATGAAACTCCCTTCCTCCTCTCACATACACACCAGGAGCTGTAAATTAGGGACAAAGTAACATCACAAGCAGACCAGAGGTCCCCTAGGGCCTTTGTACTACTTGTCTTCAAGTTAAGTCATTGCTCCTTGGGCAGATGCTCTTCAACAAACTTTTGGCAGCAGTGGTATTGCAACAGCTAATGGCTTGTTCTGTAGATACAATTTGTTCAGCTGCACAGCTTTCTTAGAAGATATAAGGAGTAAAAGGCTCCATAAGTGATGAGTGAGGCACATAAAACACATTCATATTGCACATCTTTATCTGATTGTTGAGAGATAAATAACAATATTACTCATTGGCAAGCTAGTAGGCTCATTTACCAGTTGCTTAATTATGGTATTTGAATGACCACTTTCATTGGTCCAGAAGAATGTAAAAATCTTCTGTGTAAATATAGTTACTTCTGTTATCAGGAGTAAGCATTAACGCCTGGTGGGTCCGCATGTCATGTACTAGATATCCTGAGAAATTCTAGGTGGTTTTATTCTGCATTTTTTTATTCCAGAAAAAAAGCCCCCAAAACCTCAAATATTAAAGAGTAACAAATGTCTTACTCAGGATAAGTGACTAGTGTTTATTACTTTGTATTAGATTTAAATAAAGGCCTTTTATTTTTTGTATTTCAGAAAATAATGAAAGACTGTAACATTAGATAAAGATTTTCAAGGAATGGGATTCCCAAAGAACTTTACTTTGCAAACATGAGTAGATAGATTGAAACGCACTTTTGGTGTAAAGTGTCCTCTGCCAGCAGAAACTGCAGCAGAGAAGCCAAATACAACAAAACAGGAAAGGAAGACTACCCATCCAACCAGAGCTACAAAGAGAGGCAATTATCCAAGTAGATTTTGATTGATGCCACTGGGCACAGTAAGTCTGCAGATTTGAAAGAATAATGACCAGTGGTACAGAAAATTAAATTTTGTGGTCCAAATAACCGCACTGAAATATAATTTTAATTAAAGTATAGATTTGAACTTAGTGTATCCTTGGAGACCTTATAGCCGTCATATCTAAGGTCAAAACACCTTAGCATGTGGAAAATAATTTATCTTATTGCTTCAACAGGATGTAAACATTTTGCCAATTATATGTTCCTGGAAAGGATTAGAAGATAGTAATTAAAGAGAAAAAGAAGCTCTTGATTGCCTCTCAAAGCACTAAGAGGAGAAAACACCTCTTGAAAACATTTAAAGGCTAAGTGTTAATGTGTTAAGGGACCATTCATTTTTAATTAGGTTATAGCACATGGGATGCCGTGTATCAGACATCACTGATTCCTGAATGCTAATAATTAGAGTTTGTATTTACAGAGCACATAGTAAGAAAGAGACAACTTAATTTGCAGTTTAAGTCTGTTTTTCGTTTCTAATGTTTTAGACTACTAATGGTTTAGACTACTAATGGTTTCACCCAAATTTGATATTTTCCATTCACTAAGCAATATAAAAACCCGCCTTTATTCCAAATATAACAGCTGGGTTTCAGGATTAAATTTCCACATTCACAAACTGCTTCTGCATTTTTGCAGGACGTTTGATATGCAATTGCTAAATAGACTAATCTTTAGGAATTTTTTTTACCACATTAACCCCTATTATTTTTTTTAAATGTCTGCATAAGATATTAATGCAATATTTGTATAATATACAAATCAGAATGTCTTTGACACACAATTAACTGCACAGCATATTCTGTAGCAAACCTGCTAATCCATTATGACATTATACCTGTTAACTCTTATACAAATATTTTGATTTATTTTGCTGGAGCAAATTTGTATGGGGTATCAACAGTTCCTTATTCTAAGCTACTGCCTGGGAACAAATAATTAATGAGAAAGGCTTGTTGCAGGGATGATATATAGGAATCGTTAAGCATGCTAATGAGAAAAGGTTGATGACAGCAAAGTGCATTTCTGCAGTTGGAGAACAGTGGAACACAGGTCAGTTAAAAGAAAATGGAGCAGGTTTTGCATTCAGGTAGATGGGGTATGTATGTGCTTCATCATTGGCTTAATCGAAACCAACCATGTAGGAAGAAAGGCCAATGCACTTACCTAATTAGCCTCAAAGACTAGATGGAAACAGAAGCACCAGGTGTGTGTTGGTATGATAAATAATTCCCCTGCTCGTTCTTTTGATGTAAATCAGAGCAGCTGAAGTTAGGGAATTTGAAGTCTTTTCAAATGCAACACAAGAGAATCTGACCTTAATATTTGTCTCCTCTTCCAGATAAAACACCTTGCCATGATGAAAGCAAAATTTTAGGCTCCAACTGCATCCTTTTCCTCTCTGTACAGCTTGTACACCATCATGATCTAATTCCTTTCCACTAAAGGGAGTGGGCAGCATCACCTGGATTTTGAGAAACTTCTGCTCACCATGACTTCTGTCTGATAATATTTTCTTGCTTTTTGCGAGAGTGGAGCCTGCAGCTCCATAATTAAAAGAATTATTTCAGAGGTTGTCTTCTCTTTCAGGTGTTGATTACTTTGTATAAAAGTGGCATTTATGAATAGGGGTCCGCTATCTAAAACTCCTTATTTTGGAAATAAGATCAGAGTTTTGTACACCTCTCAGAGACCAAATTTATATACTCCTTCTGCAAATAAAAATAAGTTGATGTATTTTAATCAAAATTCCAATAATAATAATGCTAGATAAATCTGAACTATTTCAAAATGGGACCTAAACTGTATGGAAAAGATGTTTTGTTCAAATGCTGCACATAGGACTAACTTCTAATTACACATAAATCCTGGTGATAAGATATATCAGTGGGAGACGAGTAATATCCACAGTTGTGGCTTAAACATTTTGAAATTTATGTCTCTACGTACATATAATTAGTAAAATAACCATATGAAATAACTTTGCTTGAAAATCTACAATACCTGCAGGAGGTTTTTAATAGCTTTTACTATGACTTTATCTCAAACACAAGAATAATCCTACTTTAACGGGCACCTTTAAAATTAATGAAAACCCTGAAATTATCTCTGCAGAGGTCAAGAACATTCATGCTTTGTGAGAAATGTCCTGTGATTCTTGGTACCAAAATCTTCTGAAAGACCTAGTTGATGTGTGTATTAGATAACGACAATGATTTCTCATTCAATGGAAATGAAAAATCTATACAGAGTTATTTCTTCAACCAATCTTGGAATTTAAACTTGATCTGAATTACTTGTGTATGATCATTGATGATTGCTTTAAAATTGGATTTTTATACTTCTTTCATTTTCGTGCTGGATAATTACTGTCTTCATATCTACTTACAACTTAATTTGATCTCATACCTTATGTCATCCAAATGCAGCCACTGAAATTGTATCTGGATAATTTCCAAAATAAGAGTCCCAAAATTTCTGTAAATTTAAAATATATGACAGCATTAATCAACATTTATTTATGAGATACTGATGAACTTATTTATTTCAAGTAAGGAGAGTGAAAACCAGGTTAGCCAAAAAAGCCCCCTTTTCTTTCTCTGTAAAGTATCTTTGGCCTAACAATAGCCATCTAGTAGCAATGAAATGCAAGAAGATTTTCTTTTCTGCAATGAAAATTTGTTACATTTTTGCAATAGATTTCCATTTACCAAATTAAAAATATGTTCTGATCAGTAATTTTTAAAAGCAAAGTAGCAATAAAGATGCAACTTCATGGTTGTGTGATTTGGGTCATCATAATTCAGATGAAGTATACTTTACAATCTGACATTTGTAGAGGAACTCCCAACAGAGTTCACAGTTACATGGTAAGAGTGAAAGTTTATGCAGCTGCTTTTTTTCATTAGACATGAGATATACCATCTCTCCCTTAGTTTTCTCAAAATGCTTCACTTGTTCCAAATACCAGTTCACAGACTTCCAGTTTTCATTAAGCAATTTATTAATTCTTTCTAGAACCTTTGCTGTTTACTAAATAAACTTCCAACCTCTTTGCCTACATGCAACTTCCTTCTAATTATATAGAAAAGTTTGAGGCCTGATGAAGATGTCTCTTTGACTGAGTTAACCAAATTCCTCCTGGTTTACCTTGATGTGAGCTAAGAATTAGCCTATTCTCTCTTAACTGTCTCACCATTAGTGGGGAACCTTTTATGAACCTGTCAAATTTACCATCACTGTCAAGAAACAGAAGATGTAGTCTTGTTTAGTGGCTGTCTTAAATGTCCAAGGACCTCAAAAATGACAGTTTTCTGAAAAGTCACTGATATAAAACATTAATGAATGCTTTATACCAGCTGGTGTAAAGATCAGTCTTAATAAAAGGAAGCTATAATGTACACTGTGCTATGTCTAGAATTTTCACTGGCACTTAAAGGAAATACATAACAATCAGAGTAAGATTTTTTTTTTCCTCTTGTCATAGGAGAAAATAAATTTCTGCTGATGTCTTCTTGGTGCAGCGGTACAGTTACCATTCTTCTGTCCCATCTATCTTGTAATCTGAAAATGCCACAGTAAGTGTTCTGTTTCCTTTGTTTTATATAATGGTCCCTGCAACTACAAAAAACATTTACTAACCAGATTTGGTAGATGCAAACACCGAAACCATTATAATCAAAACAGAAAAAGTTCAAAGAAGACTGAAAAAAGCCGAGATTCATTGTAACAGCAGAAGTACCTATCAGGAACATCTTAGTTGTATAGAGCAGAAGAAGAAGACTTACCTACTTGAGCAGCATGTTCACAGTATTGCTCCTGATGTTGCCAGCTGTGCAGCTCACAACAGCTGCTATAGAACACCAAACTCCTTTGTATTTGATGCCATCTCATGCTGTGTTACAGCAGGCTCACACTGGATGTTCACAGTCCAAAATGAGCAAAATTAATCTCAGTTCCCAAATAGCCAGAATTACAAGAGCAGAAAGCAATTAAATTGGCTGGAGTCTCAAGAGGACACTGGAAACAGAAATTAGACATACGTTTGCAATATGACAGTATCCTTAAGTGGTGTTGACCCAGTTCCTCCTGGCAACAGTTCAGCTGAAGTTAAACTTGCCTCCTTGTGCCTCCAAGCTAGAGCAGGAGGTGGAGAGGGGAAAGGAGGTGTCTGGTGAGCAGCAAATAAGTGATGTATCTCTGTGAGACTGCAATGGCAGTTTTCACCAGCCAGCTCTGTTGGTTCAGGACAAGCTACCTGTAGCATGTTTGTCTTCTATTTTCTCTTGCAGAGATAGAAGATTTAAAACCTTTGGAATTCTGCCTTGGACATATGCTTTTGTATTGATGTTGTAGACCCTGGAACCTCAATGACCTCTGCTGCTGGACAGCCCTGGCAGCCGTGGCTCTGGCTGGTTCAGCTCCTTGCGGCTCTATTAAACACTTGTCACAAATGGCCTGTACTTGTCCAGCTGTGGGAAATCTCCTGAGATTTTCACGGAGTTAGGGACAAGAAGTAGATCAGGATAACAGTTATTCCATCTCAGTCTGAGGAAACTAAGCTGTAATAATTTAGCTATTGCCTTGCATTGCTAGTTTCTATTCCTTTTTATGTGGAAATTTGCTATTCTAGATTTCATCCTTAACCTGTACATAAAAGGAAATTTTTAATGTTAGAAAAATTCAGTATCGATCCACATTCCCCTCTGCTTTTCTCTTGGTTGCCAACAGCCAGTATCTGATTAAAAAGGTTCAGAAGTATCTTTAGAAACAAATTAACCTCCTCAGCCAAATGTATCTGTCTCTCACAGATGTGATTAAAAGAAAAGAGGAATACTTCTGTGTATATTTCCTGCTACCCGTGACATTTTATCAATGCAATGTTTCTCTCAGTTTTCAGGGTGAAGTAAAAAAGTGAAGAATTAGAGAGCAGAGCATCTGTTCTTAAAGCAGTAAGTGCTTTTCCTTGTATTTCCTTCAGCTCATACTTTAATCTTTTCCAAAAAGTTTTGATAACCTCCATTCAAACCAGTTACTTCCATCTTTGATCAGGAGAGGGAAATAGCTTGTGGATGTCTTTCTGCCTCTTCTATATCTCATCAGCAGCTTTCACACAGCTGCTGAACACAACTTGACCGCTTTTTGGATATTCTGCTATTTGCTTTTTAGATATTCTGCTTAATGGGGGACACTGTTATTTTGAAATGTTTTCCATGATCAGAGCAGGTAACTCTGAACCCTTTAATTCACTTTTTCTTTCTTCTTTGATGTGGTTTTAAAGCAGATGTGCTCCTCAGGTCTGTAGTAGCTGCTTCACAAAAATAAGTTTTTACCAATTTCATTTATCAGATCTCAGTATACTTGCAAGGGCTGCCAAGGCTTCTCTGGGGCTATGGGCCTTCAACATTTAAATGTCACATGTCTTGCTATCTTGACTACTTAGACTGTCAAAGGAGAGGTGTTCAAAAGCTACAGAAATCAGAAGCTAATCATTTAAAGAAAATCATTTGGAGAGTGCAGTTTATCACTGCCTGGTTTTACATTTGAATTCTTTGAAAGACAACATGCAGTGTAAGTACAAAGTTATACAAATGACTTCTCTTGACAACGGTATTGTGAGCTGAGTAACAGTAGAGGGACTTATCAGAGAAAGAAATGTATATTATAGTTATAATTACTTGAATCTCAGTAATGAGTGACTCAGCCTTGCTTTACATTCTTTTGTAGAGTATCCCAAAGTATAGATGGTAGGAGGTTGATTTTATCTGTGTCTAACCTCAATTTTTCGATGATCTGGAGTATGTAAGAGAATAGTATGCATATATTCCATGGAACTGTAAAGGAGAGAAACATTCCAGAATATAATGTGATTAGATGAAAGCTATTTACTTTTAAATGTTACAGGAGAATTTAAATAATTAATCTATTTATTTGTTTTCATTCTTGTAGAAAAAATTTACAGGATTAAAATTAAGTATTTGGCTATATCTGGCTTTACATATAGCAGATGCTAAATGTACCATGCGCATTATACTGGGGTGTATATAATTGAATAGATACTGTATAATGTATGTATTAGGTGTTGGGCAAGCACAGAGATCTCAAAAAGAAATTGCTGTCAAAAAGGAATCACAATAAAGTTGTTGAGTTCAGGTATGTAAGTCGTCTATAGGTTTTCAATAAATTGTTTTTCAGCATCTTTTCAAGACTAGTACTGCCTTTTAATCTTTTTAAAGGGAGGTTCTACAAATGAGTTTCAAGCTGAAAGAAGGCGTGAAATGGCACACAGAAATTGTCAGTTTTTTTCCTAAGTGCTCTTCTACTGATGTATTTTTTAATACAACTTTCAGAGTGGGTAAATACATTATTTCAATGTGTTGTTAACCTCAAGAAACTGAAAAACAGTGAAGCAAATTGTACATTCAGGACAAGCTAATTGCATGACTTACGACATTTTTCATCATTGCATCAGGTTTAGATTGAGTTGTCAATGACAACATCTAGCCTAGAAGAGTAATTCTTTTTGTTCTTTTTCTCCTCTGCTGAAAGTTGTTAGCTAAGTGAAATCATATGGATGTTCTGAGAAAAGGTCTTAAAATTGAAAAATGGAACCAAAAGGTACTGCTGGATGCTCACTTCAGTGTTTATACTCCTTTTTATTTATCATTTTTTCCAAAGGAACAGACCACATTCCTGCCAGGGCTTGCTGAATGAAAAATAACTTGGCTGTTGCCACTCTCTCAGTGACTTATTTGTTTGTGAGTTAATATACATGTTTTTCATTTATGAATGTGCATTCTTGTAAGGAATATGCAAAGTATTACATCCGTTTTTTTGTTTTCTATCCATTGCTGGTGGGTTTGTGTTCTTATTTTTTGTCTAGAATCCTTAAAATTAAATTATGTTTTCTTGGGTTTGTTTTCTATTTTGTAAGATATACTTTGTTATGAGTGGTTTAACAGTAGCTGAAGTTGCGGTTTCAATAAACCTAACGCTAAAATAAGAAACAAATCATTTTCTTATTAGAAAAGTGGGTAAAATTATTTTTGCATTTATGTTTTGTACTTCATACAGAAATAGTTGGAAAAGCTTTCAGTTATTGTTTATAAAGAGGAGCTGCTACAATAATAATTTTTTAAGAGTCCTTAAGGTAAAGAAACATTCATAAATATAGTCAGACATGAAAAGCTACATACTAATAGTTGTCTAGATCATCACCATAAACACATGGTTTTCTCAAGCAGCAGCTTCATTCAGCACGTTTGCTTCACTGAATGGTAATATTTGTTTCTTACTGATGAGCTGCACTCCTAGTCATTGTAGTCTGGTTCTGCAGCAATTGATATGCAATTCTGTATTTGATATGCAGTTCTGCAATTGATATGAAGGATGGAAGGGTTAGAAAGTGGTTACTGACATGGTCTAGAATCTTTCTTCTGCTCCAAGGAGAGCTATTATTCAAGGGGCAAGACAGTAGCGCTAGCACTTGCTGTTGTACTGAAATAATGTATAAGTTAAAAGAACTTATCCTGACTGAAGAGTAGGAGGGCAAACTTCACTATTTTTCCAAGGAATGTCACTTAAGCCCCAACTTTCTCTGTGCATTATTTTAACTCCCCAGTAACATGTGCATATATCACATTTGAATACATGCACAATCATTTTCCTGATAATTTGCAAATGGGAAGATGCGTCTAAATGCACAGCTTCACATAGATACGCATGATACACAAAACTGCACCTAAGAATTGGGAATTAAATGTTGAACACTTTCTTTTCTTTCCTTTCCTTTTCTTTTCTTTTCTTTTCTTTCTTTCTTTTTTTTTTTTATTTCATATCCCTGGTTTCTGCTCCGGTATATTTTTTTGGTATCTCTTTTGGATGATTAACTGTCTCCAAGTGACAGTTGATACCTATGTTATAAGGAAGGGTAAGTGTAGTTGTAGGTGAGTGTATTTATTTGTGATTGTATGTATGCTGGTTTTGACAGCCTTACCAAGACTGTTTGCAGGAAGTTCTTAACAGAGCTGCTTCCCTTCAAACATCCTTGCCTGGGGCACTTCCAGGCATCCTCAGATTCATTCAAAACACTATCATCATTTCCCTAGTCTGGCCTGACACTTATCAGGGAAATGTGTGTCAAAAGATGCTCCCACCATAATCTTTCCTTTGTATTCTGTGTAGAAGGATATAAATCAGTTTGGTTCATTAAATATAGGCTGCAGACTATTTTTCTGCCCTAGTTGTCTACCAGCCACAGTCAAAATATAATCAGCAGAGACACAAATTATGATTGTTAAGTCTTTCGGCAGTAAAATATTACTCATAATACTCATTTATTGTAATTGCTATTACTAGCCATATTGATTCCCAGCATGCGTAAAGACAACAGTGACAGTCAATATTGTGGAGGTGCCATACAAAATGTCACTGCAGAGACTCTGCACAGCACTAAAAACACAGTGCTGTTAAACAAGCCCACAGTTGTTTATGACACAAATGACACTGTGGCTCATCTTTCTTAGCAGCAGGATTAGCAATAGTGTTTATGTGCAATTTTTTCTGGAGAAGCTCTTGCTGTTTGTCGTTAATACTTCTCCTGTACCTTCACTTACAGTGTTGCAAGAGTGTTGGAAATTTTGCTAATTTTCTCTGGTTAGCTTTGTGAGTTGCACAAGGTTCACCAGCACACATTTTTTACTCTCTTTTTTTTCTTCACTTTCATGTCAGAGATTGAAAAGTCCAGCAAATATTTTAAAAACATATAGGAAAACATATATATTGGCTGATTTTAATCTAACTGGCATGTGAAAGTATAGCAAGATTGAGCTAAAGTTTACCATAAGACACCCAGATGAAAACTATGCAGAATGTTAGGGTGAGTTGACTGTCTATGGACATATTTCTTTAATTATTCACTTGGTTTCCCTGTATATCCCATGTACTTTAAATAGAAACGGGGTAACAATCTCTCTCATCTCTTAAATTGCAAAATAAATAGCTGAAATGCTTATATAAACCAATTCTCTTTAATTTGATTTTTTTGTTTGTTTGTTTTTTCCAGAAAGTGAATGTTTTATGACTGTGCATATGCATGAAAAACTGATTAGGAAAAAGTTGCTGCTTTGACTTTGTTCTTAAAGTTGTTTCTTATTTTTTTTTTCTAATTGTAGTTCCCATGGACTAGAGAAAAATCCCAGAAGAATTTGTTTTCTTTCCTCACAGGTTAGTTCAATTTTCCACTGTTATTTTGAAAGGTCACACACACAAATTTCGAAACTCTATATAGACATTGTAAAACAACCTCTGAATTGAGCAAAGTCCTTTTTCAGAGGAGACAGTGTACTCCTGATGAGCTCTAATGGCACATGAATACTAAATTTCCTGTTTCTTCATTTTTTTTGAAAGGTGTGGCTCCTACATAAAAGGAATTGCTATAGATGTATGACCTCTCCTTTCAGCAGTGCAGAGATCTTCATTGGAGCTATATGATATTAAAGTCCTTTCCAACCCAACCATTCTATGATTACTTATGTGAAAGATAATGAGATAGGTATGAAGATTCCTTAGATGGTCACTTAGTAACTCATTAGAGAACCAGGCTCCTTGACAACGATAACCTGGTCCTCAGCCTGTTTCAGTTACTCTGAATAGATTTACTTTACTCCAGTTCAGTTATGCATGCACCTAATAGTGAATGTGATTTTTAAATATTAATAGCTATTACTGAAGACTATTAAATGCTTTTACTGAGCATTGACTTCATTGATATACATGATCTTAATCTATGACAGCATATATTCAAATGTGATGATGAATTTTATAATCATGTGTCATAAAACTAAAGAACTACTAAACTGTAGTAAGCTGAAGGTAAGAATTGCTCTCTCATGTAAAAAAGTTTTGATAAGATTATACCTTATATGAGTACCAGTAAGAACAACAGAAGTTGGGAAGTACTGAGTAAAGAAGTTATAGCTTATTCCTATTTAAAAGTTACCATTGTTTTTCCTTTGGAAGATAAGTATATATTATATATACAGTTGCATAATCTGTAAACTACGGAGAGATTCAGGGAGTTGTATTTCATCATCAGGTTACTCAATTTCTTATGCAGTAATTTTTTAATTTATTTTATTTTATAGATAGGATTAAATAGTAAATGTAGCAATTGACTTTTAGATAGCTTCAAGTTCATCTGCCTTTAACTATGTCTGGAAATTTGCTCTCAATTCCTGCTCTGAAAAAAAACCACAGAGTCAGATGCAGTGCTTCCAGGACTTGAAATTATCTTAATATGAAAGAGTTACTAACACAGTCTGAAGTATATTCCGGCTGATAATATGAATTTGTTAGGAAGATAATCATGTTCCAATTTGTCTAGAACAGAACGTAAAATATCATAGAAGAAGCTGTTATATATATATATCAAAACAATTCATCTGAACCTCTTGTTCATCATTTCATATGTTTTCCTATCTATAGTTGAAAATTTGTAATAACAGAGTGGGCTGTAGTACAAATGGAGATAATATATTTGTTTGCATTATAGATCCTAACTGTGACATGGCAACAGACTCTCACAAATGTATTGTCTAGCCATGCAGTAATGACCACAAAATATTCAGAGACATCTGGTGTAAATAATTATTTTCTCTAACCTTTGAGATAATGGTAAATCTTTATAGTTATTAATATAAGAAACTCAAGCAAAGCAGCAATTGCCAACTAAGATTAAGATACTCAGAGTTTTTTATCTTCTGCGTTATTTTCTCTTTGCTGTCATCTATCTACGTTTTCTTCTACTGGGACATTTTATTCTGGAAAATGCTTAATAAATTTAGATATTCATTTATACGTATTTTATTCTTGCATGATTGTTTCCCTGATCATTTTGTACATGAAGTAAAGCTGGGTTTTCATGAAACTTTTGAAAACATTCTCCAGTATCTAGTGACATTTTTGATATCCATAGATGCCAAACTCCCAGATTAAGGCTCCACTTTGGTTTATAATATTGCACCTTATCAGAATTTATCATTCTGATTTGATTAAAAATCTTGAAGATAATTTTTGTTTCGAGATTAAGGAAGCGTATTGACTGTCAGTCCTGAAATATCTTCTAAGATATACTCTATTTCTGAGTACACATGGTGTTTTCAATTCCAAGCAAAATAGCAATGATGAGGTCAGTATGTCTATTTTGTCTGTGTCTTGCAGCTCCTATGAATTCAAAG
>JANHGB010012632.1:0-16264 GCA_026283785.1 Coracopsis vasa | reverse complement strand
GCCGTGCTGGCTGCTTGCGCTGAGGCAGCACCGCAGGGTTGCACGTTGTGCTGCTGCGGCCGTGAGGCGGCCCTTCGCTGAAGGCTGGCGGATCCCCCGCCCCGCAACGGGGTCCGGCGAGACAGCCTTCCTGATGTCAGGAAGGTCTCCTTCACCCTCCCTGCCTTCAGTGATACGCCTTCAGGCAGAACCGAGGGCACCGTGGGACCAAAGAGCCACCTGCTTGATCGCTTGTACCAAGGCGGAATGTCAGCGGCTGACTGACATAAATTGGACGTTGAGAGAGGGACACTCCCCCTACTTTGCACAGGAGACAATGCCCAATGTTGCAGCATGCCCTAAGCAAGTCCTTCCAGATCAAACTCTGCTGAAACCTCATCTTAGTCTCAAAGGGTGACCCTAAACCCTAATCCAACACCTTGGCTATGTCAGAAACCAACTAATAAACCCAGTCAGGGCAAAAATAAACTCTGAAGGAATGCTAAAAATCAAAGAAAGACACTATAGGAACACAACAGTGACAAACAAATACCTAGCTTTGGAGGTACACTTCATATCTGATTATTGTGTGAGTATACAAACTTCCATGCCAGTATAATACCAATTTATTTGCCCTGTCCTTACGAGGAAGGATGTTGCAAATGATCATTTCGCTCCTGGTCTGAAATCTTAAAACCATCCACTTTGAATTTGTGCATGACAATTTACTATTCCCTGATTTCATTGCAGGTTGCAGGAAGGTGGAAGAAATGCTTAAACCCAACTTCCAAATACATTTATTAAATCACACTTCATTTTTCATTTTGCCAAGTTAAACAAACCTGAATTTTAAAATTTCCTTTCATGGAATGTTGATTTTTTTTTTTTAATTGTTATTATTTCTCTAGTCACCCTACCGCCACTTTTGTACACATGTATATTTCCAGTGAATAGGAATGCACATAACTGGCTGCTGAGCTGTTACTAGTGCCTTACAATGATACTAGCGCTTTTCTAGAATGCATCAGACTTGTTCACAGTCCTATCAGATCAGCAGTGCAATTGATGGACTGTATAAAATAACAGAAGTTTTGTTCTTAACTGCTGAATGCATGATTTAATTTCATTCCTATTATTCTGGTCCACAAGATTATCATAGAGAGAGAATTGAACAATCTGCTCTTCAGAGTTGAGAAAACATGCAATTTTGTGTCCTGTCAGCATGTGATGAAATCGCAGCAGAAAGAGACAAGGATCCGCCTTTCAAAACAGCCTTGTGTAAGTCTTTTTGTTTAACCAGATCTTTATTCTTCATAGTTAGCATGTATCACTATCATCTCTTCATTAAATAAGTTTTCCCAGGTTCCGCGATTCAAGTGCTGTGCTTAAACCTAGGTAGCACATCTCTGCTATTTTAATAACAGCACCACCAAGAAAAAACTGCATTTGCTATGATTTCATCACAGATCATTGATCCTGCATTTTATTCCACTTTGTGTGCTTTCATCTTGAATACTTTTGTCATTGACCTTATCACAAGAACTAGATGAATGTGTACATAAAGTTGCACGTTTTTGTCAGCGCTGAAGAGGACAGTGGATTGTTCAGTTCTCTGTCTATGATAATCTTGTGGATTGGAATAATAGGAATGAGATTAAATTGTGCATTCAGCAATTAAGAACAAAACTTCTGCTATTTTATACAGTTCATCAGTTGCACTACCAACCTGATATGACTGTGCACAAGCATGTAGGTATTTTAGAGTAGTCTTCCTACAAGAATCATTTTCACTGGTGAGATGTGGAAATCCAAATTGTTCACGTGACCTCTTTTTTTCCCTTTTCCCTTCAACTCCATTATTCAACAAGTTTGCTTTTCTCCATTCAGCAACTGTAGTCCCCCATTGTCAATTATACACCTCTTCTTTCAGTATTCTGGAATAGAGATTGTGCAGTTTTCCTAGAACTGTGCCCTCTTGTACTATCTCTGATTTTATCTTACTCTAACCTCTTTCAGAATAGGCAGAATATTTTCTTAGAAGTTAGACTATATTTAGAATCTCTTTAATTTACATTCTGTCATATTATACAATGCTCTTATGCTTCTCCTACCATTTTTTAGTGTATATGGCCAAAGATATCTTTTTTTTGGTCTTTATTACACACAGCCCTATGAATTTTGGTCAGACTGAATGTTCTTGTGATTTCTGATCTTCAGCATATGGAGTTCTCTTGGCTTATGTGTTCCTTTACCTGGTCATTATTAATTCACTTAACATTGTGGCTGAGTTATTCACAAGCGTACTTCAGTAGATTTTCACATCACCCTCTTTGTTTTTCTCCCTTTTTTAAAAAATTGCTCTGGTTTTTCGGTTGGTTGGCTTTGGTTGGTTGGTTGTTTTTTGGGTTTTGAGGGGTTTTTTTGGGGGGAGGTGTGTTGTTTTGGGTTGTTTGGTTTGAGGGTTTTTTTATTTCAAATTTAAGTCATCTTTCATTTTGTTTCCTCTCAGCTTCTTTTCCCCAAGGGGTGTCAGAAGAATAAAAATGTGCATCCCATACTTATTCCATCACAGTCTGAAAACCTGTTCAAGATTTATGGAAAATTATCTGGTTTAGCCTCCTTGCTGCAAATCTGCCCCAGATGTTAAAGAAAACGGTACTGCTGGTTGCTCATGAAATGTCAGTTTTACTTCTGAGCCACTACTAAGTCAAGCATCCTGTAAAGTGTGCCATGGAGCAAGGGTGCAGGGAGGCACAAACCTTCAGACAAA
Source organism: Coracopsis vasa (assembly GCA_026283785.1). Lineage (NCBI taxonomy): Eukaryota > Metazoa > Chordata > Aves > Psittaciformes > Psittacidae > Coracopsis > Coracopsis vasa. Next base: position 13,515 of record JANHGB010012632.1, on the reverse strand, counting down.
ATATGCTATTGAATTCCAATCATAAAATAATAGGAAAGGAGCCTTCTGTAAATTCTCACAGCAGAAACAATATTAACATTAGCATCTTTGCCAAATTCCACCATGAAAAATTACATTTTGTCTAACTGGCTTTCCCTTGAAGTTTTAATTGGATTCCTTAATTCTTCCTTTCTCTGGCAGCACTTCGATTTCCCTGCTCCATCCACTTCCTTTTTAAGCAGTCCCAAAGTAATCTGTGTGCACATTACTATGACAATGATATTTAATATGTTCATAGACATGGCTATAAGGAATGTGCTGCAAAGGCAAATACAAAACTAACACTTTCTATGATCTAAATGAAATTACAGCAGGACAAACAATCAGTTAAATTAAATAAACAGCATCAGCTTGAAACTTACCAGCTTTTCCCTGAACATGTAAAGATATACTTGTATTCCAGACTCTTTATTGGTCCTTCCGTCTTTATGATAAAGTGTCTGGCATCCCTACAGTCAATACTGGTTATGGTTACAGAACTATGAAATTTGCATCACTTTCAGGAAGAAGTCATGATTTCTTAGAGATGAGCTTTTATCTCATTGTTTTTTTCTCCCCCAGTGAGGATGGAAAAAGTGTTTAAGAAGTCTCTGCCATGCTCCCAAATCCCCTTTTCCATTATGCCTTATTGCAAAATGAACTTCTCATTCAGGAATACAAATTCAGTGGCAATTCCTATGCTAACTACTCACATCGTACTTGCAGTCTAACACCTGGATGCTTTCTATGCTGACTACTCACATCTTACTTGCAGTCTAACACCTGAATGCTTTCACTCTCTCTCTTCCTCCAACGTTTCTCTGTTCTGTATTAGTCCTCTCTGCTTACTTGCAAATGCAAGTTCTTGGCTAGTATGAGTAAACTAAACTCATGCAAGGAAAAGCCCAAGATATTCCTTAAACTATATTAGAAATTTGGCTGACATAGCACATATTGACGTTCAGCCTCCAAACTCCATCAGGGTCCATCCTGTTGAACACACCTCCATCCGCAGGAACCAGCACTGCACCACTACTCCTTCTGCGGCTATGAGCCATACCCGTTGCCTCCCATTGCATAGGAGATATGAGGGGTCTCCTCCACTGCATCCTACAACAGCTGGCCAGAGCAACAAACACGTGTCCATTTATAGTGAGGGTTAAATCTTACCTGCATATCGGGTTTAGCCAAGATACAGAATAACTACCCTACCCTCAGTAGAGCTGAGACTACAGCAGCAACTGAATGACCATTTGTCATTTATTTCAGAGGACAGCCCTCAATTCATTTTAGTTTTCAACCAAGCAGAGAACATTGAACCAATCTCCTCTTTGCAGTGCAACACTAATCATAGAACCATAGAATGGTTTGGGTTGGAAGGGACCTTAAAGATCATCCAATTCCAACCCCCCCTACCATCGGCAAGGACAGCTTCCATTAGACCAGGTTGCTCAAAGCCCCATCCAACCTGGCCTTGAACACTGCCAGGGATGGGGCAGTCACAGCTTCTCTGGGCAACCTGTGCCAGTGTCTCTCCACTCTCATACTGAAGAACTTCACAGTATCTAATCTAAATTTACCCTCTTTTAGCTGAAAGCCATCCCCCCTTGTCCTAAGCAAGGTAACTGATGATTACAGTCTCATTTTCAGTAAAGACCATTAGCTTTTTAAGAACAGTCTTAGCACTTGCTCCATGTGCCTCATTTTAAAAGATAACTGAACACCTGAAATAAAAACAATGGAAAGCATATTTGCAGCTGAAAGTTTGCCTGTTTAAATGCAACATAAACCCAGGCCTCAGGTTTTGCATTTGTGACTCAGGCAAGGAAACAGCAGAAAAAGAAACAAATCTCCTCAAAGGCTCATTAGCAGCTACACAAACAGGTGTTTGCTGCATACCAGCATCGGAAGGTTTTACTACAAAGTCCAGGACAGAGCAGCAAGTCAGCTCCCTGGCTAGGTCTGGAGGCAAAACTTTACCACAGCTTTGCAGGATCAGCAGCTTGCAAAGTGCTGGTGAGGAGCCACAGGGTTGTCAGAGCTGCCTGAGAACCTGGAAAAAGAAATTTGCACTTTGAGCTTTGGCTGAGACCTACAAGAGAGTAATCTGAGGAAAGAGGAGGAAAAATTCATCTTCAGCAATTATGGGTTATATTCATGTAACATTTTTATAAACAACGGAGGTTGAAGTTTGTTCACAAAACTTTATGGCAGTGACTTCAGCGTTTTTTAGTTGGTATAAACTGAGCTACGATTGCAAATTAGTAATGGCATCAGCCATTACAGGAAAGTTTTCTACTGCTTATGCACAAGTTTTTTAGTTTGTTCATGATGAAACGCCTGACATAAAATGGCATAGAGAGAGAACAGATTAAAAAATATTTTCTTATAAAAGCAGTTACTCTTTCTGTAAATGTTCACACTTCTTGGAAAAAAATAAAATCACTATATGGGGAAAAAAAACACCCAAATATTATTCATATAGTCTGCTGGTTGTAAAAGCAAGTTAAATAACACTCTCCAAGACTGATTCATTGTTAGAATTATAAATCTGGAAGGGCAAGTCAATTGCCAGTAAAATACTAATTTTTTTCTCTCAATTAAGAAAGCATTTGAAAGCTTGGCTTAAAGAGTATGTTTTTCTCCATAGCCACCAATGACTCACGGTATCAAAATATTTCTCATGTAGTTCATTATTGCACAGCTGAAAAGGAAATCATTAATTGCTTCCTCCTGATTATTTTCAATACAGCAATGAAACCATAGCAAGTATACTAGCAAACATAAGAAGCGTAATACAACCTGATTCTTGACTGTAACGAAGACCTTCCATTCCCAGCTACTTTTTGCTTAAGGAAAGGCTTGATCGGCTGCAATTTATAAGTTCTGTAGCAGCTGATAAAGACAGGAGCAGAGGACTGACACTTTCAAGTCAGTAAGTACAATCTTCCTTCCTCCCAGCTCCATGTGCTAAAGATTTATTAGGTTGATATGAAATTAGCACAGTCCTATACACCAAAATGTGAATTGTCTTAGTTCACAAGGTGAAGGATACATCAGGCAGGGAATGAACAATTAATGCATAACTTAGTTTACCGTTGTAGACAACTCAAACATTAAGAGTAAAGACATAATCTTTCATGCATTCAAGTGTTTTTCCCTGCATCTCCAACAGCATCAGTACTCAGAGGTCTTTGTCTCACTATCCTTACACTGAGTGCTTCAAAAGCAGGTGAAAACCACAGTTGGTGGAAGTGAGATAGTGGGTAGAATTGTCCATAGGAACATAACATTGCAGCAAAACATATCAAGACACATTTTCAGTTCCAGAATGACATTTACAGCCAAGATGAAGAGGAAAACCAAGCCCATGATAAATCTGATAATCAGGATTCAAGACTGAAATATATGAAAACCTAAGTGTTTCCAATTCGGATCAAACCCGTGGAATGAACAGGGAAGCCCATTTCCTGCACTTAAATGAGGCTGTCATTTTATCATGCAGAAAGCTTGTGTTTCTCTGGGATGTCTGTATGTGTGTGCATGTATGTTGTATTTGCATGTTTGCTCTCCAAAATGCCCACTAAAGCAAGACTCTAGTCTTCTTATAATGCAAAATTGTTTAGTGATTTAAATGTCCTATTTTTCCAGGCAGATGTAACAGACGGGAGACAAAATTACAAACAGGAAAGATTCTGCTAAAATTCAATGTTATATGATCTAAATATCCAGAAACATAGTCATACAACATTGTAAAAGTCTGTCAAACTAACTTGAAAAGGGCTTGTTAAAAAGAGCATTGGATCATGTTGTGTGTTGTTGCTTTTTACCACAAAATAAACACCTTTATGCTAGCATCCTCTGCATTTACAAAGCTTATGCTGATGTTACAAAATGTTGTGCCATAGAATTGAGAGAAGAATTTTTAAATAAGACAAAAAAGCCCCAAACTCAAAACAAACAAAAAAAAGTTACAATCATAACTGATGCAGCTGCATAGAGAAAATTAGCATACAGAATATGAAAAGCAGTAGAATATTTGTTTCTAGCACCAGATAATAGGGGTCTAGAAGGGACACTGGGAATCTTTCTGTCCAGAAGTTGGTATTTTTGTCTAATTGCTTTCCAAATTAGGCCCATGTTTAGAGAAGAATTCTATGTTCCAACAGTAACCTCATTTCAATACATCATTATATTATGTTGCAAGCAACAAAGATGTTCCACCAGTACTTCCCCTCCTCAATGGTAGTTAAGCATTAATTTGTTCTCTAAAAACTAGTGTTTACCTTTAGCACATAGAAGTAAAACTGGGAAATAATTCGTGTGACTCTTGCCTTCAGGATTGCTTACTTCTTTTGGCCAGAAGGGGAAGCTAGCGCAATGTATTTTCATCACGCAGCTTGGATGTATTCTGAACGCAAAGGGATTCAGTGTTACTTGATCACCATAGTAAATCTACCCTGTTCGGCCATGGCAGACTTTTAACAACCTGAGGAACTTAAACACATTAAACATCTATCCTGAGTGCATTCAGTAGGCTTCAGAATATAAAATATAAAAGTCACACCCCTGCAAGCATGAATTCCATCTCAGTTTTTTTTGGAGAGTTACTCGCAGAAGACTAGCAGCAAGTGGTTATAACCCTATTTAGGAGTCCTTTACAGTGAGTTTTTTACCTTTCAGCAGAATTTTGCTGCTGCCTTTTCTACGGTTGCTGCAGTAAGTCAGGGATCTCTATGTAACATAGGAATGTCATCTTCTTTCCCATGTGAACCAGAAACAAAATACAAAGCATATATTTTAACCAGTAGTTCTGTTTCTGTGTTAAGACACCTTTCAGAGTATCAGTGTGAGGAGCAAACTGAAAACTTTATATGACCTTCCTGCATAGGTCAGTGTTAAAGGACTTAACGTTTTATTGTTGAGAATGAATATATCTGCAGTATTCACCACAGATGACTCATGATCATCAGCATCCTTCATCCTTTTCAGACCAGATTCAACTATTTATTTGATGGTTCTGCAATTTCAGTAAAGGAGACAGACTGAACAACTCAACTTTTTCCTCATCAACAATTTTATTTCAGCTTCTCAGCATGAAAAAATGGCTATTTGATTAAAGCTGAATTATCAGCCATGTTGGATGGTCTTTCTCACAGTGCTGTGGAAACAAACACCGACAGTCAGATGTCAAAAGCTGTATCTAGTTCTTTCGAGATATTCTGGTTTTGTATCTATGTATGTATCCCTAATCTGGTCTAGACTCAGACTTTCTGCTTGTTTCTGCTAGAGGCTATACCAACGTCCAGCAGTGCTTCCACTCTGTGCTCAGCCAGAGGCTGCCTATGCAAATTCTCAATGGATGAAACATTAGAAAATTAACACAGGAACACCCAAATACAAGGTTTTGTTACATATATAATATATATATATGTGCACCATTCCTTGCCCTTGTTTGCTGCTTGTTCCAGGAGAATATATTCCTAGTGCTATTTTCTTCTCATGTAACAAGACTGATACTAGAACACAGTAAACAGGTGCTGAGTACTTCAGTGAGGATGACAGTCACCAATAGCGGAGGTCTCACAGACCCATTAGATCTTAAAAATTACCTAAAAGGATGAGATAAGCACAAATTGATAGTGTTGCATTAAAAGTATTCAAGAAGACCTCCTTCGCTGCAGTGTCTCTTCACCCTCACTGTCCCTTTCTCCTGCTGAGTTCTTGTACCTGTTTATTCTGAAAAAGATGGAATGAGTGAAGACTCAAAGGATTAAAACAGCAGAATTATTTGGGGGATGAGAAGTTTCTTGAAGGGATCTTGATTTTGTCTTTAAAAAAGCTTCAAATATTTTATACCAAATACGTGGCTATAAGGACCTTTTTGTTAAAGAGCAGCACCAAAAAAAAACCTCCAACCAAATGAGAAAGTCAGAGATCAAGGAGATAAAACCAGAACTCTCAGGTCTTAAGCCACATTTCAGAATCATGCCAATGACATTTCACCTCTTCTGTGTTTGTGTTCAACTGAAGGAAAAGTAAGTAGTCATTCAAATCCTCACTTCGGCTGCTGTTTTGGAAAAACAGCATTTCATGAGTTAAAGCCTCATGACCTGTCCATCTAATTGTGGAAAGCATAAAATTTGTGATGTCATCTCCTTAGAGTGAATTCATTCTTATAACTAAGCCCATGACAAGAATAAAAATGGCATTGACTATCTGTTTTAATGACACTGTTTGTATCATTTCCAATTACAATAGTAACATTTCTCCACAGTCATTAGTACCCTGCCGTTATAGCTGTCACTGCTTCTCTGGTCTTGCTGCTCTTACAGCAAAGAGAAACTGGGTAGGTGCCTCTTAGGAATATTGATAAGCTCCAGGAAGAGCTCTTTTCCAGATGGTCTTGTATGAGGCGTTCATACTCCAGCCATTCCCAATGAAGGTTAAATGCTATTAGCAGAACACGTTTCAGCAGAAAGTGAGGTTTCTTCCTAGGATAGCTGTGCAAATCACTAAATTTTTTAGCTTTAATACATCTTCATTTTAACTACACAGGCATATGGAACAAGGAGGAGGGGAAAAATATTCTTGCCTGTTTCATATTATATCAGTATGTCTCAATAGGAATGAAAATATGCTCAAGTGACAAAAGGATCCTTAACATCAGCATCTCTGACAGCATTCAGTTCTTAAATGTTCAGACCAAGCCCTAAACGCTCAGTCACAGCACAGAGCAGGAAAGCATCCAAGAAAGCATAGAGGACACCTTTGCTATTCCCAACATACATTTTTCTAACCTGTCACTGACAATCTCCAATGACCAATTCTCCAAAACCCACCCAGATAACTTGTTACAGTGTTTTACTACCTTTACTGATAGGAATTTCTCCCCCCTGCCTCCAGTATTAAACTAAATTTTATTCTCTGCAATTTATGCCTGCTATTTCTTACTCTAGTCCCCCTGAGGTAAAGAAAAGGGATTGAACTCTCCCTCCTCAGTGTAGCTCTCTATGCATGTTTCAGTACCTCCAGGTTTGCTGCAGAAATGTGAGTGCAAGACAAATAGGTCAACTAGAACCACTAAGGACACTCTTTCCTATCTAGTCTTTATATGAACACAGTTGTTAATTCTTGTTGCAGAGCTGGATATCACATTTGTCCCTATTAAATAGCAAGATATTTTTTCAGCTACCAAGTTACCCATCTCAGTACTTCAAGGGCTTTTGGGGTAAATGCAAGTAAAGGGAAGCTGGCCTTAATTTCTCTCCTTGCTCATCTTTGCTAAAACTAACCGAACAACAGGAAAATCCTCTACTTCACTCCTAACTCCCTTGAAAAAAACCCCAACAACAAACCACAAAGCTTTTCTCCCTTCACCTCTGCCCAAATTTCTACCTAGTTTTAGTATTAGAAGTCGTCCATATTTTTTTTCCCTAGAAATCTGTGGGACATATGTTTTATCATCTTCAGATCAGAGTAGCTAGAGAAGCATGCAAAACTTCACCAGTCAGCCCCATTATTCTGTAGGACAGTGACATGCCATCAGTCTACGTAAAATTAACAGGGAAGACCACAGATAACTGTGTGTTTAAACAGCTGAATCAGGTTTGGTTTTGTTAACATAGTATTAAATGCCAAGACAGGTGGTAGAAAAAGCTCCTTAACCATAAAAGACAAAATCTCGTCTCTCTTCCATTAAGAGCAGAGGCCACTGACCAGAATTTTCAAAGACTTCCAATTAAGTACAACCCTGATCTGATATTCCTTAGCAAGCAGAACAGAACTGTATTTGGAGGGGGAAGAAATGAATAATAATTAAAAGCTCAAACCTCATTTATATGTCACAAATCCATTCCTCTGACCTTTTCAGTTAATTTTAAATCATATTTATTTACCATTATATTTTAGAACAAAACATTTCATAAGTAACAATAGCAATACAGTGAGCACAGTGAGTTCTGATAGGCAGTTTCCTCCCTTGATTCTCCCACCATGCACATGAACACTCCCAGATTACCTAATAATGACTGTAGCATCTCAGACAACAGGGCAGCATGTATCTTAGCAAAGGTTATTTCTGAAAAGCTTATGGTCAGACTTTCTGGAAGCGGACTACAAGTACAGACCTAATACCAGTTATCTGACCACATATTTTCTTAATTCATACATCCTAAATAACAAGGACCACATTTTAAACTCTGAAACAGAGTCAAAGAAAAGGCAAGAACAGAAAAAGTTTGATCCAAGGAAACAACCTTTGCCGATTAGCTTAATTGATCTTTTTTGGAGATTAATCTGGACATTCCCCATGATCAGTTTCCAGGGGATATAAAATTTAAGATTTTGGTTCGATTATGCATATAAGAGTCCTGCAATTAGGCCAACTTTTTCCTTCCCCAAGAAAAGGCTCTTGTTTTTTCTCACAAGAGCCTTATGAAAGCATCATGAGATGATGAATGCATCAGAATTCCCAGGAAAATACGGTGGAGCCTCATTTCTAGTAGGGTATCAATCACTAAAGGCAAGTGCAAGAGACAACATTTTGTTTAAAATAAATACATACATAACTGTAAACAAAAACCATTTGGCTAGGCACTCATCCTACTAAAAAGGCTTGGAAACCACAGACTGGAAATGCTGTTGCAAATACATTTCAGAATTGCACTTAACAAGTGAAGTCATCATTTCACTTTACTCAGCTGTCCACTTGATAGTTTTAAAGTACTGGTGTGGCCTGAAGTAGACTACAGCACCCTACTAGAAGAGGTGTAAGCAAACTGGATCCCAGAGGAAAATTTCACCAAGTACATGTAAAAGTGAAGAAAAGCAAAGAATTTTAAAAATGAGGTTTTTGACAAGAGGAGAAGTAGAAAAGTAGGGGCAGGAGTGGAAGCATACCTTCCTTCAAGCATAAGGTGTTATGATGACAACAGTGAATGATTTGCTGCATCACCACCAAAAGCAGACTAAGAAGTAATCAGTTTCATCTGTAGAAAGCGAAATTTAAGCAAAATCATAGAAGATATATTCTAACTACAAAGGTGATTAAGAACTGTAACAGGGTACATAGGGCACTGCAAAATACCTTCCATTTGAATTTTACTTAATCCCTACACAAAGTCCTTCTGTCCATACCATATAGCACCTGAAAGCAAGCATGAGGCAGCCAGCCCATCACATGATTGGAATTAACTTCAGTTCTGAATGTGCATAACATGTATGAGGCTTAACTACACTTCAGATGCAGCATTCCTAAAAGAATTTCTCTCAAATCTCTATGCACCCGAAGTGTTGTTTTGGAGTTTTAAAGTGTTTTGCCTTCCTTCATAGCCCTCAGGCTTTTAGGCTGATCCTTTTAGAAGCTGAAATTCATACTTCCTCTGAAGAAAACAGTAGCTGTTCTGCTGTGAGATCTCCCCCTCTTGCTGAGTCAGCTTTAGCCAGAGGGAAACCACATAAAGTGAGTCCCTCCAGATTTTTCTTTCTCCTCCCTTAAGATCTACAGAGGCAGAATTTGTTTGGGGGAGGTGGCAGGGAAGGAAGTGAAGCAGATCTCTGCATTTCCCCTCCCTAAATATTAGGACTATACTTCTTCTTCACCTCTTTTCATCTGCTTTCCAGAGGGGGGAGGACCCAACAAACCCAACAAAACACACACACACACACACGAGATCATTACTTAAACACATTTGATGAGACAAAATCAAGCGATGTGCCCTAAGTTCAGTCCAGTCATTAACATTGTGTATTTCCATGTCAATATCACTTCCAACCTAGCCTGTGTTTGATTCTAAACACCATGCATGTTTCATTTTGTCCAACACCAGAGTCTCTCAACTTTAGTTTCTTAACGCTTAGTCCATTACCACTTTGAAAATGCTACAGTGTATCTGCAGAGTTTAAGCACCTATGGAGCAAAAGAACTGCAGGACCATGTGAAGACTTGGGCCCTGTGCAACTGCTGTGCCAGTTAGTAGCTACTGTGTACGATAAAAATGGGACTGAGCTCCATTTCTCGGGTACTCTACTATTCTGATAGTCAGAGAAAACACCTACACAGCTCACGATAGATGCTGCTAGAGAACAGCAACAAGCACAGACAGCTGCTTCCTACAAACAGCACTGACTCATTTGGTTATTATCCTCAGACCCATGCTCCTTTGAAAAGTGACTAGAGGGTGCAACTGCCACACACGTGAAGCCCATATTGAGCAAAGTAAGTTACTATTTTCTATTCTCACTTGTGCCTTAAAAATAAGGTCTTAGAGAATTTGGTTTCTCTAAAGAACAGGAATTTAAAGCTTAATTTCAATTGCAGAATTTGTACTTTAATAGTGAACCAGCAATGCCAGGTTAACCATGTCAAATTTGCAGTCTGGGTGCTACACTCCCAACAGTCCACAAACAATAAACCGGATACTTAAAACCAAAACAAAATAACAAACCACCCAACACAACAGTTTACTTTTCCAGGAATACACTAAGTGCCTACTCATGGCAACACATTAACTTGTACTCTACATTCTTTCATTAACCGTCCCTTTTACTATGCTCTCAAAAACCTATGTAAGAGCTCAGAGGAAGAAAGGTTTTGGAGAGATGAAGCAAGCTACAAGGAATGAGAGGTAGGAACTTCACATGAAGCATTCTGGTTTTGCATTTAAAAAAACCAAACCTGACACAGAATATAATACCTATATTTTTATAATGAAAATATGGAATTTGAGAGTGCTTAATTATTATACATGCCTAAAAAGGATGTCATCAATCTGTTGTACTACCTGGTATTCTTTTTAAGAAAATTAACTCAGCTTTTACTAATATTGTAGCCGGAGCTTAAAAGTATGTGGTATTCCATCTCTGACAACTACATCTTCAATGATGTACACTACCTCTCTGGCTTTTACTACTATCAGAAACTTCAGATGATCAGAGAAACCCCAACCCTGCTTTTAGTGGTGCAGTTCCAGCCCTGTTCCTGTGTAAATACTAACCTTCACACATGCAGGCTTTCACCCACAACTGCCATTTGTACAATATTTGTGTCTCAGATTGATTTTACAAAACGACTTAAATGTGTAAGGAAACATCTGGTATCTATTCATTTATCCAGTATGTGGAAGTTAGTTACAACCACGTTTTCCAAACTTGCGTGGCACTGAAAGGTTTCCATATGGAGATGACTAACAGTGTTATTTGGATGGGCTTTCAGCTACACTCAAGTCCCCTACAAGAGCTGTTTCCTGTTTATGTGACAGGCATGTCAAATTTTTCAGGCATCCCATATACAGTTGTAGAAATAATGAATTTTGACTGGCTTATTGAATACATCACCTGTGTGAGGCCATGGTGATTACCAATGCAAAGAGACATGCAATGTTTTTCAAAACACAAGGGTGACCAGAGCATGGAGAAGAACAAAGGGAAGGCCACATATTCTGCATATGCTTTCATCCTCCTTACTATTGAATGAAAAACAGCAAAAGCATCCAGACAACTCTGAACCAACACTGAAAATAAACACCACACACAATGAAATCACCGATTCCACAATCAGGTGATCCTTTCCCCTCCCCACTCCAGTTCAACATGATACTCAAACGCCTCCGTGCATGTTCAGCTGTGAAGTTCCAGGTGTGACCAACATGTCTGGGAATGTTCCATGTCCCAGCACAGCTATACTCCAGTCACCCACCCACAGTTTCTGGCATAGACGGGAGCATTTCCCACTTTTTCAAGTGACACTAAAAAAACCCAGCTGTGAACACACTCATTTGGTACTTCTTCAACCAGCTACTCTTCTTGTACCTGCTTTTCACCAGCTCAGCTTCCCAGCTACATCTGTGTCACCACTGCTGCTCCTCTTGCTCCTCCATGACAAGGCAGTCGCTGATACAGTGCTGGCTTGAGCTTATTTCTTTTAGGGTGACTGGGGCAGAGAAGGGAGAGAAATTAAGACTAAGAACAGCTTTCAATACCTCTCCCTAAATAATTTTATTATAAAGCAACACCATACTCATGGCCAATTGATAGTGGGGTGTGTATGTTTGGGGAAAATATCACAGGCCACTACACTAGAAAGATCAGGAAAAAATAAAAATAATATAAAAATTCACCAAGTTCCGTGAAGCCTCCCTTGCCACTGTATGCACACCCTTTTTGCTTTGCTTCTGTTCATTACTCACAATACGGATTAATCTGGGGCTTCTGTGTTGCTAATAGACCCCATGAGCCAGAACGGGTGGGTGCTTCCTCAAAGTATGCTCTGCTGAATCTGGCTCCTCAAATTCAAGGTTCCTACCTCAAGGTAACTTGTTAAATTGTCACATGTGCCCATGATAACATTAAAAGATCTTCTAGGCACCATTTTGAAGATTATATATTTCTAGAAAGTTTCATATTTTATTATTTTGATAAGACTGCAAATAACTGCTTTATATCAATGTAAGCTCATCAAATTCAAACTAAGCCCTATTGCTACATCTGTTCAAACCTGCTTCTGGAAATCACAGGAACATTCAGGGAAATGACTTGATTCTTGAAAGACCAAAAGCAATACAGACTGGCTATGATGTCCAGAAGGTACTCTGAATTAGCAGCAAATCAATCATTACCAGCAGTGGTACGAAGGAATCCCACAAGCAGTGTAAAAGCTACCTCATGAAAGAGTATTTACAAGGTTACTCTCCTGGCACAAGATAAAAATCCAGCTCCTGGAACCATAAGTCTTCAGAGCATGCAGAACAAGGTAGCTTCTTTCTGTACTGCTTTAGAAAACAGCATGGACCAAATCCAACAGACACAGGGACCAAGCTGTATTTGAGAGGTTTGTAAAGTTTGTTTGTAGTCAAAGCACTGCTCAACTCGGGTTCAAAAGAGAGCAATGCTTGAATCCAGTTTTTAAATAGTGCTGTTGCCAGCACTATGGCCTATGGTGATTTTGACTTGAGGAGGCTGGTCCACAAGCTTGAAGAAATATCTGAGGGGGCAGCAGCCCTCTTCCAGTCGCCACACATGTATGTGTGAAAATGCTCAGGAGTACCAGCCTCAAAAGTATCAACAGAAGGCAGAAGTGCAGGTCCCAGAGGTGATACAGACACTGCTCTCCTGCCAAGAACCAGTGCTCTGGGAAAACAGCAAGTCTTACTGCACCAGTACACACATCAAGTCTCATCCTACTGCTCATACTAACTTTGACTCAGTAATATAATGAACAGAAAACTAAGAAATACAAAGTCATCATATAAGGAAGTGTACAGGAAGGGGAAGTTAGGCACACCATTTTTCTTTCAAAATAGTTAGGGTTGGAAACAACCTAAAAGTCATCAAGTTCCAACTCCCCAGGAATGAGCAGGGATACCTCACACTAAACCATGTCACCCAAGGCTCTGTCCAACCTGGCCTTGAACACCACCAAGGATGAAGCATTCACAACTTCCTTGGGCAACCCATTCCAGTGCCTCACCACCCTCACAGTAAAGAACTTCTTCCTTA